>SNQJ01S0057162.1:0-26044 GCA_010110895.2 Picea sitchensis
TCACTGTGAAGAAAAAAAATATGTAGGTGTGACATCCCCCAAAAATAAAATATTTTTATTTTTGAAATGTGCTGGAAATTTATTTCCGTTTTTGGCAAATTCGAATCTGGAAAATTTTTGCCATTTATGGAAATTTTGAATTTTGAATTTAATAATTGTAATTAATTATTGTGACTGTTGAGAAGAGATCTGATCTGACTCAACTAACTAGTTGACTATGACACTTGTATAAAAACAAAACATTTAGATATTAAATGTAGGAGGACAAATGGAACAACCATGTTAAAAATCAACTGACCATGACTCCATGAGTAGGGAACAAGTTGAAACTACCTCTGGGATGATTATTACAAGTGAAAAATCAGAGATTTGGCCACTGGCAGCCCATGAGAATCAGGGATTAAGAAAGCTGCAAAAATCCCCAAAGGAGGGAAAAAGACCTGGGCAAAAATTGATAAATAGCATATGCAAGCAGGTAGGACGCTGCTAAGTATGCTGGGAAAGGAATATTGCCGAGGAGTCTCCAAGTTCACCCTCATGGATTCATGGTTAGGCTAGGGGGTGAATCAGGAAAGTAGTTTTGGCTGCCCTGTTCTACGGTTGGGAGGAACGTGGCTGTTCCCTTTGTTGTCCCGCAGATTTGATTCAAATATGTTGATCTACCCCTCTCTATTATGAATGGCTATGTTTTATTCGATGTCATGTATCTATTAAATCCGAACTGGAATAGTTTCCATTCTCTATTTGAATGATATGATATCTGATGCATTATATTTAATTAGATCAAAACTGTAACGATGCCCATTTTCTGTTCGAATGTTTTAACGATGTCATATTAAATCTGAACTGGAATAAATTCCATTCTTTGTCTGAATGATTTTTCTGATGCATTGTACTTGATTAAAACGGAATTGTAACGATTCCTATTTTCTGTTCGTTATGAGGAATATATGTGAAGGAAATCCGTATATATATAGTTGTAATACGTCTGTTGGAATATCAACCTCTATCTGCTGAATTACAGTTATTTGTTGTGGAAGATGAAGACCTTTCGTAGTTATAATCTATCTGTCATCGTGAAGTTCGTAATAAACATCCAAACTCTAGAAAATTGTTCCTCCTGTGAGTAAAATGCTAGATGGATGCACCTGTAATTTATATTTCTATAAGTAAGTAAGGAAAGGAGGGAATTAACATCAATAGGGCAGGTCCTCTCTGTGGTTAAAATCCCAATAAATCAAACTCAGATCCCTCGGAACATCAATTATAAGTACCAAACTCCGATGGAATGATATTCTTATTCCTATATTTACCTAGATGTACAGATCTAGTACTGTTGACGTTTAATGCATTGATTAGAAGAGGTTCTAAGTGAACATAATAGGAGTTACCTTTTATAAAAATGGTTACCCTATTGTACCCCTTTTATAGATTATATGCGTATAAAACTTAGAAGTTAGATTTTTGGAATTTTGATAGGTAAACAAATATTTAATCCTTCTACACCTACCGTTTCACAGAACGAAAGTAAGAATACCAGTACAAGGAAGAAATCTTAGAATTATGAAAATAATGTGAATTTCAGCATTCGGGACTTGTTGGTTACATTTATGTGAAGTTCCCTTGCTTTTTGAAACCTCGAAACCCCGAAATCCCAAAATGTTGGTACAACATCCTTTCACCTTTTGGAATTTAGGAGTTGTTGTGTGTTGTTGTTTGGCATTTGAAACCTTGAATCCCGAAATCCCAAAGTGTTAGTCCCACATCCTTTCACCCCTTCAGAATTCAGGAGTGGTTGTGTGTTGTTTGGTTTTTGAAACCCTGAAACCCTGAACCCCAAAATCCCGAAAAGTTAGTTCCTTTCTTTTTCACAATTCGGGAATTATTGTATGTTGGCTGTTTGGCTATGAAAACCACAAAACCCTGAACCCCGAAATCCCGAAATGCGGGTCTCACCTTTCCTTTTTCGCATTTCAGAAGTTTGTTTATGTTGATGTTTGGACATCGGAACTCGCAAAGTTCCGAACCACGAAATCCCGAAGTGCGGGACCCACCTCTACTTTATCTCATTTCAGAGGTTTGTATATGTTGTTGTTTGGGGCACTTGCAGTCGCAAAATCCTGAACTCCAAAATCTCGAAGTGCTAGTCACTTTTCGCAATTTTGGGAGTTGTTGTGTGTGATGTTTGGCTTCTATACTCACGAAATCCCAAACTCCGAAATCCCGAAGTGCTGGTCACTTTTCGCAATTTCGGGAGTTGGTGTGTGTTGATGTTTTGGCTTCTGTACTCGCGAAAGCCTGAACCCCGAAACCCCAAAGTGCTGGTCCCATAGTCTTCCATCTTTTTTCGTGTTTTCGGCAAAAACAACACGACCCTTTGTTTTGTTTTGTGTATGTCTAGCATTGAAAAATCGCCGAAACCCGATTGTTTGTTGTTTTTTCACAAACTGCAGGAGCATAGTAGGAAACGTTGGAGAATATTCCTTCCGATTAGAGGTATGGAAGTAACAGACCTATTTATAAGTCGCTTGTATGGTTAATTCTATGCTGGTGTTATAGGCATCAACAAATATGAAAATAATGATAAAATTTACAAGACCTTAAATAAACTTGGACGTGAGGAGTATACACTTATTGTATCGTCGAGTAGGAAGCTTTAAGTTGCATAGTAAAGACAATCAATGACAGTAAGGTCTCCAATAAACTTTCAGACTCAAACATTATAACAGAAGACTTAATTGCTTGAATTTCGAAACTATGCAAGGATAATTGTACAAACAATTTTTTTTATTTTTTATTTTTTGACAGTTTTTGAGGTACATTACATATGGTATCAGAGAAAAAGTTACAACATTGGGCCTGAACAGAGCCACATTAATTGCTTAGTATATATTCTGATTTATGAAAAAACTAATAAATCTTGTGGATTACAAACATAAAGCTTTTCTGTTTTGTGTTGAATAATGGCATCTCAAGAAGGTGCAGAAATCAGGATGGAAGGGAATCTGCAGCAAGGACCTCCTAGAGATCCAAGACAGAACAGTGATGGAAGTTCACCCACAGAGGTGTTGGAAACAATGAGGAACCTTATTGTTGAACTATAGGTTTTCAAGGCCGACAATGAGAAATTGAAGAAGGCCCAACATGAACAGAAAGAGATAAATGAAGTCCTGCTGCGTAGTATAATAACCAAGAAAATCCCAAAAGACGATAACCTTGAGGAAGAGGTCCACAAAAGGGCCTCCAACAATTTTGGTGAGAAAACAGAAAAAGGAGACAGTTCGTCTGAAGGGACACCTTCAGCTTAAGACAAAACCATACTAGACAGAAAAAGAAAACAAACAAACCACCTTGAAGGAGAATTTAAAAATATTAAACCTTCTAATTTTGATGGAGAATCCAGGACAGGAGAAGAAGCCGAGGCATGGTTGTTGGACATCAAAAAATACTTCCAAATCTACAACTATTCCAGCAACATGAAGGTTAGAAGGGCCATCTACAATCTGAAGGGGAAGGCCAACATTTGGTAGCAGGACCTGAAATTGTCCAAGGGCCTAAAGGAGAAACAGTTGGAATGGTGTGACCTTAAGAAGTATTTTAAGAAACAATACCTTTTTGAAAGCTATTATGAAAGGATGACGAAAGAATTTTATGAGTTACGACTCGGACAAATGACGATGGAGGACCTTATAAATAAATTTCTGGAACTATTAAGGTTCGTATCGTACATCCGAGAGGACAAGGTAAAAATCCAATGATTCTTAAGTTGTTTACCACAGGATTACTGGGATAGAATTGAGTTTGATAGCCCCAAATCCTTGAGTGAGGCATTCAGGAAGGCACGAATGTGCTATGACCAGTATAAACAATGGTTAGAGTTTCCCACGTCCTGGAAGGATAAGAAGCAAGATGGAATGTAGCATCGGAAGAAGGGATACCATCCAACTCCTTATCAGAATGCATCAAAAAGTTTCCCAAGGAAGGATTTTCACGAATACGCAAGGTAGCGGTAAATCGGTAAACCCAGGTATGAAGAAGTTTGGGGACAACTCCCGCAAGCCATTAAAGTGTTGGGAGTGTGGAGAGCCTCATCTAAGGAGGAACTGCCCATGTTTAATTGTAGCAAACAGAACTGCTGTTCACAATTTGCAGGAAGCCTTGACAGTGGGAGACATTGGTAGAAGTTTGCATTGGATAAATGCAGCCATAGATGGTCAACAAGCTGACCACCAGTCCTCGGTGGTAGAGATCGAAGGTAAAATCCATGACACTCAAATTTATGTTTTAATTGACCCTGGAGCTATGTTAAGTTATATTACTCCCGATGTAGTAGAGTCGAATAAACTTAAGAAACAAAAGCATGCAAAATCTTGGCTTGTACAACTAGCAATAGGTACTAAAAGAAAAGTAGTTAACTTTATTTCTGATCTTGAGTTTATCTTAGATGTTCAAAAGATAAGAACCAATCTGAACATTCTACCACTAGGATCTTATGATATGATTATCGGGATGTATTGGTTGGAACAACACAAAGTAGTACTAGACTATTATACAAGGTACTTATCTATAAAGATAATTTCGACACTGTTAGAATAGCCCAAGGCATACCAAAACCTATATCAGTCAGACAAGTTTTAGTGATGCAACTCAAGAAATATATTTGAAAGGGATGTCAAGTTTACGCCATCCAAGCGACGAATCTATTAGAAAAAGAAGATAAGCCCAAGTTAGAAGACTTTGTTTTCCTACGTGAATTCAGAGACATGTGTGTTGATGAGATACCAAAATTACCTCCTAGAAAGGAAATAGATTTCTCCATAGACTTACTACCTGGATCAACCCCTATCTCAAAAGAACCCTACCGAATGATTCTACCAGAACTGACAGAATTAAAAATACAATTACAGGAATTGTTGGACAAGGAGTATATCAGACCAAGTGTCTCGCCATGGGGAGCACCAGTCCTCTTTGTGAAAAAGAAAGACGGTACTCTAAGACTATGCATCGATTATAGACAACTGAACAAAGTGACCATTAAGATCAAATACCCCTTACCCAGAATAAATGATCTGTTCGATCAAGTTGGTGGGGCCAATATCTTGTCAAAATTGGATTTATGATCCGACTATAATCAAGTTAGGATAAAGGACCAGGACATAAACAAAACAGCTTTTCGAACAAGATACAGACACTACGATTTTGTATTCATACCTTTCGGACTCACTAATGCACCAACCACATTTATGTGCTTGATGAACAACATTTTTAGCCAGTACTTAGACAAGTTCGTAGTAGTATTTATCGACAATATTCTGGTCTATTCTAAAATGGAGGAGGAACATGATGAACACTTACGAATAGTTCTACAAACGCTAAGGAAACACAAACTATATGCAAAATTCGACAAATGTGATTTTTATAAAAAATAAATACAATATTTAGGACATGTCATTTCCTCAAAAGGTATTGCTGTAGACCCAAAAAAGATAAATGCCATTATGGAATGGCCAGTGCCTAAGGATGTGGCAGACATTCGGTCATTCACGGGAATCACCAGATATTATTGCAGATTTATAGAAGGGTTCTCCAGCATAGCCTACCCTATCACGCCATTACAAAATAAAGGGACCAAGTTTAACTGGTCACAAAAGTGTCAAGACAGTTTTAACAAGCTAAAAGAATTATTGGTATCGACATCCATTTTGAAAGTAGAAGACCCAAATAAAGACTTCACAGCATGCGTTGACGTAAGTAAAGAGGGACTAGGTGGTGTTCTAACTCAGGAAGGGCATGTAATTTTTTATGAGTCCTAGAAATTAGAGGAACACGAGCGAAATTATGTCACTCATGACTTAGAATTGGTAGCAGTAATACATGCCTTAAAAATGTGGCGACACTATATAATGGGCAGAAAATTCTTACTATTGACGGATAATAGCGGGGTGAAATATATGTTTAACCAACCAGACCTTAATGCAATACAAGAAAGGTGGCTATCCTTCCTGAGAGAATTTGACTTCGAGGTCAGACATATCAAGGGTAAGGAAAATAAATTAGTAGATGCTTTAAGCTGTAGAATCCATGGGTTATTTGAGACAAATATCAGCAGGGTAGAAAGTGATCTGGAACAAAGAATAATAATGACATGTATTAACGACGGAAATTACACTAAGATGATGGCAGAATTTCAAAACAGTATCAAAAACTCAGATAAACCAGAGATACGTATCGACAAGAATGGACTATTAGGATTTAAAAAAAAACTTTACATACCAGATTCAACAGAGCTAAAATTAACCATTTTAGACGAAGTGCATAAGAAACCGTATTCTGGCCATCCAGGTTACCAGAAGACAATAACAACACTCTGAAAACTATTTTACTGGCCTAGCATGAAGGGAGAAACAACATAGTACTTGGCTAGGTGCCAAGATTGTTAGTAGGGTAAGGCTGAACACCAACATCCAGCCAGCCTATTACAACCATTACCAGTACCAGAATGGAAATGGGAGACCATATCGCTGGTCTTTATAACAAGTTTGCCTAAAATCAGAAACAAAATGATTCTATCATGGTTGTAATCGATAAACTCAGTAAGTCTGCACACTTTATTACTGTAAAGTCTACTTTTAAAGCTATTAACATTGCTAAAATATTCATGAAAGAAATTTTTAGACTGCATGGTATTCCTAAAATGGTGATTTCAGATAGAGACATAAACTTCACATCCGCTTTTTGGAAGGAATTGTTTGCAGGGCTAAATACTAATTTGAATTTCAGTACGAGTTATCATCCACAAATGGATGGACAGACCGAAAGGACAAACCAAATCATAGAGGATATGCTCCGCATGTATGTAAGAACAAAGCCGAACAAGTGGGAAGACTACCTACATTTGTTAGAATTTGCATATAACAATGGGTACCAAACTTCGTCTAAGTTGAGCCCTTTCGAAATACTATACGACAAAAAGTGTACAACTCCAATTAGCTAGGATAACCCGGATGAAAGACTCATGGTTAGACCAGATATGCTCCAAGAAATGAAGAACATGGTAAAAAGGGTACAACAAAATTTGAAAGAAGCACGTGACAAACATAAGAGCTATGCAGATAAGAAAAGAAGACACTTGGAATTTCAAATGGGAGACCATGTTTACTTGAAGGTCAAAGCCCGGAAAAGCTCGCTGAAGTTAGGGAACTATGCCAAGATGGCACCTAGGTTTTGTGGGCCCTTCGAGATACTGACTCGAATTGGACCTGTAGCATATTAGCTTGCACTTCCAACTAATCTAAGAATTCATAATGTATTTCATGTTTCTTTGTTGAAAAAGTATATTCATGAACCTACTCATATGATTGATTGGAACTTGGTGCAGATGGAACTCGAAGGCGATTTCCAGGTGGAACCCCTGCGCATTCTGGACCGGAGAGAAATAACACTTCAGAACAGAGCCATTGCTCAAGTAAAGGTGCAATGGAAGCACTTTAGTCCTGAGGAGGCCACTTGGGAATTGGAAGGAGATTTGAAGAAATCTCATCCAATCCTATTCTAGGAAAGGAACGAACACTGAGGACAGTGTTTTACTGAAAGGGGAAAGGATGTGACATCCCCCAAAAATAAAATATTTTTCTTTTTGAAATGTGATGGAAATTTATTTCCGTTTTTGGCAAATTCGAATCTGGATTTTTTTTCTCCATTTATGGCAATTCTGAATTTCGAATTTAATAATTGTAATTAATTATTGTGACTGTTGAGCAAAGATCCGATCTAACTAAACTAACTAGTTGACTATGACACTTGTATAAAAACATAACATTTATATATTAAATACAGGAGGACAAATGGAATAGCCATGTTAAAAATCAGCTGACCATGAATCCATGAGGTGGGAACAAGTTGGAACTGCTTCTGGGATGATTATTACAAGTGTAAAATCAGAGATTTGGCCACTCACGGCCCCTGAGAATCAGGGAGTAAGAAATCTCCGAAAATCTCCAAAGGAGAGAAAAAGACCTGGGCAAAAATTGATAAATAACATATGCGAGGAGGCAGGACGTTGCCAAGTATGTTGGGAAAGGATTGCGAGCTCTCTTGCTATTATGAGCACTGCCGAGCAAGTGTGAGGCAAGGGGATAACAGTTGAAAAATTTGGAATATTGCTGAGGAGTCTCCAAGTTCTCCTTCATGGATTCATGGTCAAGCTAGGGGGTGAATCGGGCAAGTAGTTTTGGCTTCCCTGTTCTACAGTTGGAAGGAACGTGGTTGTTCCCTTTGTTGTCCCGTGGATTTAATTCAGATATGTTGATCTACCCCTCTCTATTATGAATGGCTATGTTTTATTCGATGTCATGTATTTATTAAATCCGATCTGGAATAGTTTCCATTCTCTGCTTGAATGATTTGATATCTAATGCATTATATTTAATTAGATCAGAACTATAACGATGTCCATTTTCTGTTCGAATGTTTTAACAATGTCATATTAAATCCAAAATGGAATAAATTCCATTCTTTGTCTGAATGATTTTTCTGATGCATTGTACTTGATTAAAACAGAACTGTAACGATTCCCATTTTTTGTTCGTTATGAGGAATATATGTGAAGGAAATCCATATATATATATATATAGTTGTAATACGTTTGTTGGAATATCCACCTCTATCTGCTGAATTACAATTATTTGTTGTGGAAGATGAAGACCTTTTGTAGTTATAATCTATCTGTCGTCGCAAAGTTCGTAATAAACATCCAAACTCTAGAAAACTATTCCTCCTGTGAGTAAAATGCTAGATGGATGCACCTGTAATTTATATTTCTATAAGTAAGTAAGGAAAGGAGGGAATTAATGTCAATAGGGCAGGTCCTCTCCGTGGTTAAAATCCCAGGAAATGAAACTCAGATCCCTCGGAACATCAATTATAATTACCAAACTCTGAGGGAATGATATTCTTATTCCTGTATTTACCTAGATGTACAAATCTAGTATTGTTGACGTTTAATGCATTGATTAGAAGAGGCTCTAATTGAACGTAATAGGAGTTACCTTTTATAGAAACTGTTACCCTATTGTACCCCTTTTATAGATTATATCTGTATAAAAATCAGAAGTTAGATTTTTGGAATTCTAATAGGTAAACGAATATTGAATCCTTCTACACCTACTGTTTCACATAACGAAAGTAAGAATACCACTACAAGGAAAAAATCTTAGAATTATGAAAATAATGTGAATTTCGGCATTCACGACTTTCTAGTTACATTTATGCGAAGTTCTCTTACTTTCCAAACCCCGAAACCTTGAATCCCGAAATCCCAAAATGTTGGTACAACATCCTTTCCCCTTTCGGAATTCAGGAGTTGTTGTTTGGCATTTGAAACCCTGAAACCCCGAATCTCAAAATCATGAAGTGTTAGTCCCACATCCTTTCACCCCTTCAGAATTCAAGAGTGGTTGTGTGTTGTTGTTTGGTTTTTGAAACCCCGAAACCTCGAACCCCGAAATCCCGAAAAGTTGGTTCCTTTCTTTTTCGCAATTCAGGAATTGTTGTATGCTGGATGTTTGGCTATGAAAACTGTGAAACCCCAAACCCCGAAATCCGGAAATGCGGGTCTCACCTTTGCTTTTTTGCATTTTGGAAGTTTGTTTATGTTGATGTTCGGACACCGGAACTCGCGAAGTTCGGAACCCTGAAATCCCAAAGTGCGGGACCCAACTTTCCTTTTTCGCATTTCATAGGTTTGTATATGTTGTTGTTTGAGGCAACTGCACTCGCGAAATCCCAAACTCCGAAATCTCGAAGTGCTAGTTACTTTTCGCAATTTCAGGAATTGTTGTGTGTGATGTTTGGCTTTTGTACTCGAGAACTCCCGAACTCCGAAATCCCGAAGTGTTGGTCACTTTTCACAATTTTGGGAGTTGGTGTGTGTTGATGTTTTGGCTTCTGTACTCGTGAAAGACCAAACCCAAAAACCCTGAAGTGTTGGGTCCACAGTCTTCCCACTTTTTTCGCATTTTCAACAAAAGCAACATGGCCCTTTGTTTTGTTTTGTGTGTGTTTGGCATTGAAAAATCGTCGAAACCCGATTGTTTGTTGTTTCTTCACAAACTGTAGGAGTATATCAGGAAATGTTTGCAAATCTTCCTTTCTATTAGAGGTATGGAAGTAACAGACCTGTTTATAAGTCGCTTGTATGGTTAAGTCTGTGCTGGTGTTAAAGGCATCAACAGATAAGAAAATAATGGTAAAATTTACAAGACTTTAAATAAACTTGGAAGTGAGGAGTATACACTTATTGTATCGTCGAGTAGGAAGCTTTAAGTTGCATAGTAAATACATTCAACGAAAGTAAGGTCTCCAATAAACTTTCAGACTCAAACTTTATAAATAAGACTTAATTGCTTGAATCTCGAAACTATGCAAGGATAATTGTACAAACAATTTTTTTTTCTTTTTTTGGACAGTTTTTGAGGTACATTACATATGGTATCAGAGAAAAAGTTACAACACTGGGCCTGAACAGGGACACATTAATTGCTTAGTATATATTCTGATTTATGAAAAAACTAATAAATCTTGTGGATTACAAACATAAAGATTTTTTGTTTTGTGTTGAATAATGGCATCTCAAGAAGGTGTAGAAATTAGGATGGAAGGGAATACACAACAAGGACCTCCTAGAGATCTGAGACAGAACAATGATGGAAGTTCACCCACGGAGGTGTTGGAAACAATGAGGAACCTTATTGTTGAACTACAGGTTTTCAAGGCCGACAATGAAAAATTGAAGAAGGCCCAACAAGAACAGAAAGAGATAAATGAAGTCCTGCTGCGTAGTATAGTAACCAAGAAAAGCCCAAAATATGATAACCCTAAGAAAGAGGTCAGCAAAAGGGCCTCCAATAATTCTGATGTGAAAATAGAAAAAGGAGACAGTTCGTCTGAAGGGACACCTTCAGCTGAAGACAAAACCATACCAGACAGAAAAAGAAAACAAACAGACCACCTTGAAGGAGAATTTAAAAAGATTAAACCTGCTACTTTTGATGGAGAATCTAGGGCAGGAGAAGAAGCCAAGGCATGGTTGTTGGACATAAAAAAATACTTCCAAATCTACAACTATTCCAACAACATGAAGGTCATAATGGACATCTACAATCTAAAGGGGAAGGCCAACATTTGGTGTCAAAACCTGAAATTGGCCAAGGGCCTAAAGGAGAAACAGTTGGAATGGTAAGGCTTTAAGAAGTATTTTAAGAAACAATACCTTTCTGAAAGCTATTATGAAAGGAAAATGAAAGCATTTTATGACTTACAACTCAGACAAATGACGATGGACGAACTTATAAATAAATTTATGGAACTATTAAGGTTTGTATCGTACATCTGGGAGGACAAGGTAAAAATCCAACGATTCTTAATCTATTTACCACAGTCTTATCGGGACAGAATTGAGTTTGACAGCCCCAAATCCTTGAGTGAGGCATTCAGGAAGGCACGAATGTGCTATGACCAGTATAAACAACGTGTAGAGTTTCCCACATCCTGGAAGGATAAGAAGCAAGATGGAATGCACCAGTGAAAGAAGGGATACCATCCAGCTCCTTATCGGAATGCAACAAAAAGTTGCCCAAGGAAGGATTTTCACTTCAGTTATCTAAATACACAAGGTAGTGGTAAACCAGTAAACCTAGGTACGAAGAAGTTTGGGGACAACTCCCATGAGCCATTAAAGTGTTGGGAGGGTGGAGAGCCTCATCTAAGGAGGAACTATCCACATTTAATTGCAACAAACATAACTACTGTTCACAATTTGTAGGAAGCCTCGACAGTGGGAGACATGGGCAGAAGTTTGCATCGAATAAATGCAGCCATAGATGGTCGAGAAGCTGACCACCAGTCCTCGGTGGTAGAGATCGAAGGTAAAATCCATGACACTCAAATTTATGTTTTAATTGACCCTAGAGCTACGTTAAGTTATATTACTCCCGATGTAGTAGAGTCAAATAAACTTAAGAAACAAAAGCATGCAAAATCTTGGCTTGTACAACTAGCAACAGGTACTAAAAGAAAAGTAGTTAACTTTATTTCTGATCTTGAGTTTAGCTTAGATGGTCAAAATATAAGGATCAATCTGAACATCCTACCACTAGGATCTTATGATATGATTATTGGGATGGATTGGTTGGAACAAAACAAAGCAGTACTAGACTGTTATACAAAGGTACTTAGCTATAAAGATAATTTTGGCACTGTTAGAACAACCCAAGGCATAACAAAACCTGTATCAGTCAGACAAGTTTCAGCGATGTAACTCAAGAAATGTATTAGAAAGGGATGTTAAGTTTACGCCATCCAAGTGACAAATCTATTAGAAAAAGAAGATAAGCCCAAGTTAGAAGACTTTGTTATCCTACGTGAATTCAGAGACATGTTTGTTGATGAGATACCAGAATTACCTCCTAGAAGGGAAATAGATTTCTCCATAGACTTACTACCCGTATTAGCCCCTATCTCAAAATCACCCTACCGAATGAGTCTACCAAAACTGATAGAATTAAAAATACAATTACAGGAATTGTTGGACAAGGAGTATATGAGACCAAGTGTCTCGCCATGGGGAGCACTAGTCCTCTTTGTGAAAAAGAAAGATGGTACTCTAATACTATGTATCGATTATAGACAACTGAACAAAGTGACCATTAAGAACAAATACCCCTTAACCAGGATAAATGATCTATTCAATCAAGTTGGTGGGGCCAAGATCTTCTCAAAATTGGATTTACGATCTGGTTATCATCAAGTTAGGATAAAGGACCAAGACATAAACAAAATAGATTTTTGAACAAGATACAGACACTATGAGTTTGTAGTCATGCCTTTCGGACTCACTAATGCACCGGCCACATTTATGTGCTTGATGAACAACATTTTCAACCAGTACTTAGACAAGTTCGTAGTAGTAATTATCGACGATATTCTGGTCTATTCTAAAACATAGGAGGAACATGATGAACACTTACGAATAGTTTTGCAAACTCTAAGGAAACACAAACTATATGAAAAATTCGACAAATGTGATTTTTATAATAAATAAATACAATATTTAGGACATGTCATTTCCTCGAAAGGTATTACCATAGACCCGGAAAAGATAAAAGCCATTATGGAATGGCCAGTGCTTAAGGATGTGGTAGATATCCAGTCATTCATGGGAATCACCAGATATTATCATAGATTTATAGAAGGGTTCTCCAACATAGCCTACCCTATCACGTCATTACAAAATAAAGGGACCAAGTTTAACTGGTCGCAAAAGTGTTAAGACAGTTTTAACAAGCTAAAAGAATTATTGACATCGGCACCCATTTTGAAGGTAACAGACCCAGATAAAGACTTCACAGTATGCATTGATGTAAGTAAAGAGGGACTAGGTGGTGTTCTAACTCAGGAAGGGCACGTGGTTTGTTATGAGTCCCAGAAATTAAAGGAACATGAGTGAAATTATTTCAATCATGACTTAGAATTGGCAACAGTAATACATGCCTTAAAAATGTGGTGACACTATATAATGGGCAAAAAATTCTTACTATTGACGGATAATAGCGGTGTGAAATATTTGTTTAACCAACTAGGCCTTAATGCAAGACAAACAAGGTGGCTATCCTTCCTGAGCGAATTCGATTTCGAGGTCAGACATATCAAGGGTAAGGAAAATAAAGTAGCAGATGCTTTAAGATGCATAATCCATGGGTTATTTGAGATAAATATCAACAGGGTAGAAAGTGATCTAGAACAAAGAATAAGAATGGCAGGTATTAACGACGAAAATTACACTAAGATCATGGTAGAATTTCAAAACAATATCACAAACTCAGATAAAATAGAGATAAGTATCGACAAGAAGGGACTATTAAGATTTAAAAAAAGAATTTACATACCAGATTCAACAGAGCTAAAATTAACCATTTTAGACGAAGTGCATAAGAAACCATATTCTGGCCATCCAGGTTACTAGAAGACAATAACCACACTCCGAAAACTATTTTACTGGCATAACATGAAGGGTGAAACAATATAGTACTTGTCTAGGTGCCAAGATTGTCAGCAAGTTAAGGCTGAACACCAACATCCAACCGACCTATTACAACCATTACCAATACCAGAATGGAAATGGGAGACCATATCACTGGACTTTATAACAAGTTTGCCTAAAACTCAGAAATAGAATGATTCTATCATGGTTGTAATCGATAAACTCAGTAATTCCACACACTTTATTCCTATAAAGTCTACTTTTAAAGCTATTAACATTGCTGAAATATTCATGAAAGAAATTTTTAGACTGCATGGTATTCCTAAAATGGTGATTTCAGATAGAGACATAAAATTCACATCCGCTTTTTGGAAAGAATTGTTTGCAGGGATAAATATTAATTTGAATTTCAGTACGAGTTATCATCCCAAACGGATGGACAGACAGAAATGACAAACCAAATCATAGAGGATATGCTCTGCATGTATGTAAGAACAAAGCCGAACAAGTGGGAAGACTACCTACATTTGGTAGAATTTGCATATAACAATGGGTACCAAACTTCAACTAAGTTGAGCCCTTTCGAAATACTGTACGGTAGAAAGTGTACAACTTCAATTAGCTGGGATAACTCGTCCAACAAACTCATGGTTGGACCAAATATTCTCCAAGAAATGGAGAACATGGTAAAAAGGGTACAACAGAACTTGAAAGAAGCACAGGACAGACATAAGAGCTATGCAGATCAGAAAAGAAGACACTTGGAATTTCAAATGGGAGACCATGTTTACTTGAAGGTCAAAGCCTAGAAAATATCACTGAAGTTAGGGAACTACGCCAAGATAACACCTAGGTTTTGTGGTCCCTTCGAGATATTGGCTCGAATTGAACCCGTAGCATATCATCTTGCACTTCCAGCTAATCTAAGAATTCATAATGTATTTCATGTTTCTTTATTGAAAAAGTATATTCATGACCCTACTCATATGATTGATTGCAAATTGGTGCAGATGGAACCTGAAGGTGAGTTCCAGGTGGAACCCCTGCTCATTTTGGACCGGAGAGAAATAGCACATCGGAAAAGAGCCATCGCTCAGGTAAAGGTGCAATGGAAGCACTTTAGTCCTGAGGAGGCCACATGGGAATTGGAAGGAGATTTGCGGAAATCTCATCCAATCCTGTTCCAGGAAAGGAACGAACATTGAGGACAATGTTTTACTGAAAGGGGAAAGGATTTGACATCCCCCCAAAATAAAATATTTTTATTTTTGAAATGTGCTAGAAATTTATTTCCGTTTTTGGCAAATTCGAATCTGGAAATTTTTTTCCATTTATGGAAATTTCGAATTTTGAATTTAATAATTGTAATTAATTATTGTGACTGTTGAGCAGAGATATGATCTGACTCAACTAACTAGTTGACTATGACACTTGTATAAAAACAAAGAATTTATTTATTAAATGCAGGAGGACAAATGGAACAACCATGTTAAAAATCAGCTGACCATGACTCCATGAGTGAGGAACAAGTTGGAACTGCCTCTGGGATGATTATTACAATTGCCAAATCAAATATTTGTCCACTAAAAGCCCCTGAGAATAAGGGATTAAGAAATCTGTGAAAATCCCCAAAGGAGGGAAAAAGACCTGGGAAAAAATTGATAAATAACATATGGATGGAGGCAGGACACTGCCAAGTATGCTGGGAAAGGATTGCGAGCTCTCTTGCTGTTATGAGCACTTCCAAGCAAGTGTGAGGCAAGGCGATAACCACTGAAAAATTTGGAATATTACTGAGCAGTCTCCAAGTTCTCCCTCATGGATTCATGGTCAGGCTAGGGGGTGAATCGGGCAAGTTGTTTTGGCTGCCCTATTCTACAGTTGGGAGGAACATGGTTGTTCCCTTTTTCGTCCCACAGATTTGATTCAGATATGTTGATCTACCCCTCTCTACTATGAATGGCTATGTTTTATCCGATGTCATGTATCTATTAAATCCGAACTGGAATAGTTTCCATTCTCTATTTGAATGATTTGATATCTGATGCATTATATTTAATTAGATTGGAACTGTAACGATGTCCATTTTCTATTCGAATGTTTTAACGATGTCATATTAAATCCGAACTTGAATAAATTCCATTGTTTGTCTGAATGATTTTTCTAATGCATTGTACTTGATTAAAACGAAACTGTAACAATTCCCATTTTCTATTCGTTATGAGGAATATATGTGAAGGAAATCCATATATATATATAGTTGTAATACGTCTACTAGAATATCCACCTCTATATGCTGAATTACAATTATTTGTTGTGGAAGATGAAGACCTTTCGTAGTTATAATCTATCTGTTGTCGCGAAGTTCGTAATAAACATCCAAACTCTACAAAATTGTTCCTCCTGTGAGTAAAATGATAGATGGATGCACCTATAATTTATATTTCTATAAGTAAGTAAGGAAAGAAGGGAATTAACGTCAATAGGGCAGGTCTTCTATGTGGTTAAAATATCAGGAAATCAAACTCAGATCCCTCAGAACATTAATTATAATTACCAAACTCTGAGGGAATGATATTCTTATTCCTGTATTTACCTAGATGTACAGATCTAGTACTGTTGACGTTTAATGGATTGATTAGAAGAGGCTCTAAGTGAACATAATAAGAGTTACCTTTTACAAAAATTGTTACCCTATTGCACCCCTTTTATAGATTATATGTGTATAAAACTTAGAAGTTAGATTTTTGGAATTCTAATAGGTAAACGTATATTGAATCCTTCTACACCTACTGTTTCACAGAACGAAAGTAAGAATACTAGTACAAGGCAAAAATCTTAGAATTATGAAAATAATGTGAATTTCGGCATTCGGGACATGATGGTTACATTTATGCGAAGTTCCCTTGCTTTTCCAAACCCTGAAACCCCGAATCCCGAAAACCCGAAATGTTGGTACAACATCCTTTCACCTTTCAGAATTCGGGAGTTGTTGTTCATTGTTGTTTGGCATTTGAAACCCCGAAACCCTGAATCCCGAAATCCTGAAGTATTAGTCCCACATCCTTTCAACCCTTCGGAATTTGGGAGTGGTTGTGTGTTGTTGTTTGGATTTTAAAACCCCGAAACCCCGAACCCCGAAATCCCAAAAAGTTGGTTCCTTTCTTTTTCGCAATTCAGGAATTGTTGTATGTTGGATGTTTGGCTATGAAAATCGCGAAACCATGAAACCTGAAATCCTGAAATGCGGGTCTCACCTTTCCTTTTTCGCATTTTGGAGGTTTGTTTCTGTTGATGTTTGGACACTGGAACTTGCAAAGTTCTGAACACCGAAATCTTGAAGTGTGGGACCCACCTTTCCTTTTTCGCATTTCGGAGGTTTGTATATGTTGTTGTTTGGGGCACTTGCACTCGCAAAATTCTGAACTCTGAAATCTCGAAGCGCTAGTCACTTTTTGCAATTTTGGGAGTTGTGTGTGATGTTTCGCTTTTGTACTTGTGAAATCCCGGGCTCCGAAATCCTGAAGTTTTGGTCACTTTTCGCAATTTCGAGAGTTGGTGTGTGTTGATGTGTTGGCTTCTGTACTCACGAAAGCCTGAACCCCGAAACCCCGAAGTGCTGGGTCCATAGTCTTCCCACTTTTTTCACGTTTTCGACAAAAACAACGTGGCCCTTTGTTTTGTTTTGTGTGTGTTTGGAATTGAAAATCGTCAAAACTCGATTGTTTGTTGTTTTTTCACAAACTGTAGGAGCATAGCAAGAAACGTTGGCGAATCTTCCTTTCGATTAGAGGTATGGAAGTAACAAATTTTTTTATAAGTCGCTTGTATGGTTAAGTCTATGTTGGTGTTATAGGCATCAACAGATAAGAAAATAATGATAAAATTTACAAGACTTTAAATAAACTTGGAAGTGAGGAGTATACACTTATTGTATCATCGAGTAGCAAGATTTAAGTTGCATAGTAAACACAGTCAATGACAGTAAGGTCTCCAATAAAATTTTAGACTCAAACTTTATAATAGAAGACTTAATTGCTTGAATCTCGAAACTATGAAAGGATAACTGTACAAACAATTTTTTTTTTGGACAGTTTTTGAGGTACATTACATATGGTATCAGAGAAAAAGTTACAACATTGGGCCTGAACAGGGCCACATTATTTGCTTAGTATATATTCTGATTTATAAAAAACTAATAAATCTTGTGGATTACAAACATAAAGCTTTTCTGTTTTGTGTTGAATAATGGCATCTCAAGAAGGTGCAAAAGTCAGGATGCAAGGGAATCCGCAACAAGGACCTCCTGGAGATCCGAGATAGAACAGTGATGAAAGTTCACCCATGGAGGTGTTGGAAACAATGAGGAACCATATTGTTGAACTACAGGTTTTCAAGGCCGACAATGAAAAATTGAAGAAGGCCCAACAAGAACAGAAAGAGATAAATGAAGTCATGTTGCATAGTATAGTAACCAAGAAAATCCCAAAAGATGATAACCCTGAGGACGAGGTCAGCAAAAGGGCCTCCAAGAATTCTGGTGCGAAAATAGAAAAAGAAGACAGTTCATCTAAAGGGACACCTTCATCTGAAGACAAAACCATACCAAACAAAAAAAGAAAACAAATAGACCACCTTGAAGGAGAATTTAAAAAGATTAAACCTGCTACTTTTGATGGAGAATCCAGGACAGGAGAAGAAGCCAAGGCATGGTTGTTGGACATCAAAAAATACTTCCAAATCTACAACTATTCCAACAACATGAAGGTCAGAATGGACATCTACAATCTGAAGGGGAAGGCCAACATTTGGTGGCAGAACCTGAAATTGGCCAAGGGCCTAAAGGAGAAACAGTTGGAATGGTCCGGCTTTAAGAAGTATTTTAAGAAACAATACCTTTCTGAAAGCTATTATGAAAGGAAAACGAAAGCATTTTATGACTTACAACTCAGACAAATGATGATGGAGGACCTTATAAATAAATTTCTGGAACTATTAAGGTTTGTATCATACATCTGGGAGGACAAGGTAAAAATCCAATGATTCTTAAGCTATTTACCACAGGCTTATCGGGACAGAATTGAGTTTGACAGCCCCAAATCCTTGAGTGAGTCATTCAGGAAGGCACAGATGTACTATGACCAGTATAAACAACATGTAGAGTTTCCCATATCCTGAAAGGATAAGAAGCAAGATGAAATGCACCAGTGGAAGAAGGGATACCAGCCAACTCCTTCTCAAAATGCAGCAAAAAGTTTCCCAAGGAAGGATTTTCACTCCAATCATTCGAATATGCAAGGTAGCGGTAAACTGGTAAACCTAGGTATGAAGAAGTTTGGGGACAACTTCTGTGAGCCATTAAAGTGTTGGGAGTGTGGAGAGCCTCGTCTAAGGAGGAACTGTGCACGTTTAATTGCAGCAAACAGAACAACTGTTCACAATTTGCAGGAAGCCTTGACAGTGGGAGACATGGGAAGAAGTTTGCATCAGATAAATGCAGCCATAGATGGTCGACAAGCTGACCACTGGTCCTCGGTGTTTGAGATCAAAGGTAAAATCCATGACACTCGAATTTCTATTTTAGTTGACCCTGGAGCTATGTTAAGTTATATTACTCCTGACGTAGTAGAGTTGAATAAACTTAAGAAACAAAAGCATGCAGAATCTTGGCTTGTACAACCAGCAACAAGTACTAAAAGAAAAGTAGTTAACTTTATTTTGATCTTGAGTTCATCTTAGATGGTCAAAAGATAAGGACCAATCTGAAAATCCTACCACTAGGATCTTATGATATGATTATCGGGATGGATTGGTTGGAACAACACAAAGTAGTACTAGACTATTATACAAAGGTACTTAGCTATAAAGATAATTTTGGCATTGTTAGAAAATCCCAAGGCATACCAAAACCTGTATCAGTCAGACAAGTTTCAGCGATGCAACTCAAGAAATGTGTTAGAAAGGGATGTTAATTTTACGCCATCCAAGTGACGAATCTATTAGAAAAAGAAGATAAGCCCAAGTTAGAATACTTTGTTGTCCTACGTGAATTCATAGACATGTTTGTTGATGAGATACCAGAATTACATTCTAGAAGGGAAATAGATTTCTCCATAGAATTACTACCTGGATCCGCCCCTATCTCAAAAGCACCCTACCGAATGAGTCTACCAGAACTGACAGAATTAAAAATACAATTATAGGAATTGTTGGACAATGAGTATATCAGACCAAGTGTCTCGCCATGGGGAGCACCATTCCTCTTTGTAAAAAAGAAATACGGTACTCTAAGACTATGTATTGATTATAGACAACTGAACAAAGTGACCATTAAGAAAAAATACCTCTTACCCAGGATAAATGATCTGTTCGATCAAGTTGGTGGGGCCAAGATCTTCTCAAAATTATATTTACAATACGATTATCCTCAAGTTAGGATAAAGGACCAAGACATAAACAAAACAACTTTTCGAACAAGATACAAACACTACAAGTTTGTAGTCATACCTTTCAGACTCATTGATGCACCAACCACATTTATGTGCTTGATGAACAACATTTTCACCCAGTACTTAGACAAGTTCGTAATAGTATTTATCGATGATATTCTGGTCTATTCTAAAATGGAGGAGTAACATGATGAACACTTACGAATAGTTCTGCAAACACTAAGGAAACACAAACTATACGAAAAATTCGACAAATGTAATTTTTATAAAAAATAAATACAATATTTAGGACATGTCATTTCCTCGAAAGGTATTATCGTAGACCCAGAAAAGATAAAATCCATTATGGAATGGCCAGTGCCTGAGGATGTGGTAGATATTCGGTCATTCATGGGAATCACCAGATATTATCACATATTTATAGAAGGGTTCTCCAAGATAGCCTACCCTATCACGTCATTACAAAATAAAGGGACCAAGTTTAACTGGTCGCAAAAGTGTCAAGACAGTTTTAACAAGCTAAAAGAATTATTGACATCGGCGCCCATTTTGAAGGTAGCAAACCCAAATAAAGACTTCATAGTATGCGTTGATGCAAGTAAAGAGGGACTAGGTGGTGTTCTAACTTAGGAAGGGCATGTGATTTGTTATGAGTCCCAGGAACTAAAGGAACACGAGTGAAACTATGTCACTCATGACTTAGAATTGGCAGTAGTAATACATGCCTTAAAAATGTGGCGACACTATATAATACGCAAAAAAATCTTACTATTGACGCATAATAGCGGGGTGAAATATCTATTTAACCAACTAGACCTTAATGGAAGACAAGCAAGGTGGCTAGCCTTCCTGAGAGAATTCAACTTCAGGGTCAGACATATCAAGGGTAAGGAAAATAAAGTAGCAGATGCTTTAAGCCACAAAATCCATGGGTTATTTGAGATAAATATCAGCAGGGTAGAAAGTGATCTGGAACAAAGAATAAGAACGACAGGTATTAATGACGGAAATTACACTAAGATGATGGCAAAATTTCAAAACAGTATCACAAAATCAGATAAACCAGCGATAAGTATCGACAAGAAGGGACTATTAAGATTTAAAAAAAGACTTTACATACCAGATTCAACAGAGCTAAAATTAACCATTTTAGACGAAGTGCATAAGAAACTGTATTCTGGCCATCCAGGTTACCAGAAGACAATAACAACACTTCGAAAACTATTTTACTAGCCTAACATGAAGGGTGAAACAACAGAGTACTTGGCTAGGTGCCAAGATTGTTAGTAGGTTAAGGCCAAACACCAGCATCCAACCGACATATTACAACCATTACCAATACCAGAATGGAAATGGGAGATCATATCACTAGATTTTATAACAGGTTTTCCTAAAAATCAGACACAGAATGATTCTATCATGGTTGTAATTGATAAACTCAGTAAGTCCGCACACTTTATTCCTATAAAGTCTACTTTTAAAGCTATTAACATTGATGAAATATTCATGAAAGAAATTTTTAGACTGCATGGTATTCCTAAAATGGTGATTTCAGATAGAGACGTAAAATTCACATCCGCTTTTTGGAAGGAATTGTTTGCAAGGATAAATACTAATTTGAATTTCAGTACGAGTTATCATCCACAAACGGATGGACAGACCGAAAGGACAAACCAAATCATAGAGGATATGCTCTACATGTATGTAAGAACAAAGTTGAACAAGTGGGAAGACTACCTACATTTGGTAGAATTTGCATATAACAATGGGTACCAAACTTTGGCTAAGTTGAGCCCTTTTGAAATACTGTACGGAAGAAAGTGTACAACTCCAATTAGCTGGGATAACTCAGCTAACAGACTCATGGTTGGACCATATATGCTCCAAGAAATGGAGAACATGGTAAAAAGGGTACAACAGAACTTGAAAGAAACACATGACAGATAGAAGAGCTATGCAAATAAGAAAAGAAGAAACTTGGAATTTCAAATGGGAGACCATGTTTACTTGAAGGTCAAAGCCCGAAAAAGCTTGCTTGAGTTAGGGAACTATGCCAAGATGACACCCAGGTTTTGTGGGCTCTTCGAGATACTGGCTCGAATTGGACCCATAGCACATTAGCTTGCACTTCCAGCTAATCTAAGAATTGATAATGTATTTCATGTTTCTTTGTTGAAAACATATATTCATGACCCTACTCATATGATTGATTGGAACTTGGTGCAGATGGAACCTGAAGGCGAGTCCCAGGTTGAATCCCTGCGCATTTTGAACCAGAGAGAAATAGCACTTCGGAACAAATCCGTCGCTCAGGTAAAATCAGGGATTAAGAAAGCTGCGAAAATCCCCAAACGAGGGAAAAGATCTGGGCAAAAATTGATAAATAACATATGCGAGGAGGCAGGACATTGCCAAGTATACGGGGAAAGGATTGCGATCTCTCTTGCTATTATGAGCACTGCCGAGAAAGTGTGAGGCAAGGGGATAACCACTGAAAAATTTGGAATATTGTTGAGGAGTCTCCAAGTTCACCCTCATGGATTCATGGTCAGACTAGGGGGTGAATCGAGCAAGTAGTTTTGGCTGCCCTGTTCTACGGTTGGGAGGAACGTGGTTGTTCCCTTTGTCGTCCCATGGATTTGATTTAGATATGTTGATCTACCCCTCTCTATTATGAATGGCTATGTTTTATCCAATGTCATGTATCTATTAAATCCGAACTGGAATAGTTTCCATTCTCTGTTTGAATGATTTGATATCTGTTGCATTATATTTAATTAGATCGGAACTGTAACAATGTCCATTTTCTGTTCGAATGTTTTAATGATGTCATATTAAATCTGAACTGGAATAAATTCCATTCTTTGTTTGAATGATTTTTCTCATGGATTGTACTTGATTAAAACAAAACTGTAACAATTCCCATTTTCTGTTCGTTATGAGGAATATATGTGAAGGAAATCCGTATATATATAGTTGTAGTACGTCTGTTGGAATATCCACCTCTATCTGCTGAATTACAGTTACTTGTTGTGGAAGATGAAGACCTTTCGTAGTTATAATCTATCTGTCGTCCTGAAGTTCGTAATAAACATCCAAACTTTAGAAAATTGTTCCTCCTTTGAGTAAAATGCTAGATGGATGCATCTATAATTTATATTAACATCAATAAGGAAGGTCCTCTCTGTGGTTAAAATCCGACGAAATCAAACTCAGATCCCTTGGAATATTAATTATAATTACCAAACTCTGAGGGAATGATATTCTTATTCTTGTATTTACTATTTACCTAGATGTATAGATCTAGTACTGTTGACGTTTAATGCATTGATTAGAAGAGGCTCTAAGTGAACATAATAGGAGTTACCTTTTACAGAAACTATTACCCTATTGTACCCCTTTTATATATTATATGCGTATAAAACTCAAAAGTTAGATTTTTGGAATTCTGATAGGTAAACGGATATTGAATCCTTCTACAGCTACTGTTTCACAGAACGAAAGTAAGAATACCAATACAAGGCACAAATCTTAGAATTATGAAAATAATGTGAATTTCAACATTCGAGACTTGTTGGTTATATTTATGCGAAGTTCCCTTGCTTTTCCAAACCCCGAAACCCTGAATCTCGAAATCCCAAAATGTTGGTACAACATCCTTTCACCTTTTGAGAATTCAGGAGTTGTTGTGTGTTGTTGTTTGGCATTTGAAACCCCAAAACCCTGAATCCCGAAATCCCAAAGTGTTAGTCCCACATCCTTTCACCCCTTTGGAATTCGGGAGTGGTTGTGTGTTGTTGTTTGGTTTTTGAAACCCAGAAACCCCGAACCCCGAAATCCTGAAAAGTTAGTTCCTTTATTTTTCACAATTCGGGAATTGTTGTATGTTGGATGTTTGGCTATGAAAACCGTGAAACCCCGAACCCTGAAATCCCAAAATGTGGGTCTCACCTTTCCTTTTTCGCATTTCGGAAGTTTGTTTATGTTGATGTTTGGACACCGGAACTCGCGAAGTTCTGAACCCCAAAATCCTGAAGTGCGGGACCCACCTTTCCTTTTTCACATTTCAGAGGTTTGTATATGTTGTTGTTTGGGGCACTTACACTCACGAAATCTTGAACTCCGAAATCTTGAAGTGCTAGTCACTTTTCGCAATTTCGGGAGTTGTGTGTGATCTTTGGATTCTGTACTCGTGAAATCCCAAAGTGCTGGTCACTTTTCGCAATTTCGGGAGTTGGTGTGTGTTGATGTTTTGGCTTCTATACTCACAAAAGCCTAAACACTGAAACCTCGAAGTGCTAGGTCCACAGTCTTCCCATTTTTTTCGCGTTTTCGACAAAAACAACATGGCCCTTTGTTTTGTTTTGTGTGTGTCTGGCATTGAAAAATCGCCGAAACCTGATTGTTTGTTGTTTTTTCACAAACTGTAGGAGCATAGCATGAAACGTTGGCGAATCTTCCTTCTGATTAGAGGTATGGAAGTAATAGACCTGTTTATAAGTTGCTTGTATGGTTAAGTCTGTGCTGGTGTTATAAGCATCAACAAATAAGAAAATAATGATAAAATTTACAAGACTTTAAATAAACTTGGAAGTGAGGAGTATACACTTATTGTATCGTCGAGTAGGAAGCTTTAAGTTGCATAGTAAAGACAATCAATGACAGTAATGTCTCCAATAAACTTCTAGACTCAAAATTTATAACAAAAGACTTAATTGCTTAAATCTCGAAACTTCAAGGATAATTGTACAAACAATTTTATTTATTTATTTATTTTGACAGTTTTTTAGGTACATTACGGTAGGCCTCAGGTAATCCTGGATGTCTAAGTCAAAAGGTGGTGTTACATACACCCAACCTTCGAGAAACATATTCTCGAGGTGGTAAAAAAAGTGAGCGATATTCTCGTCGTAATGTCTCGACGTCTTCCCAAGTAGCAGATCCTGGACTATACTTGTTCCATTGGACCTTAACTTGGTTTACGAGACGGTTCCTGAGCTGTCGAACTCTATGGTCCAATATGCATAATGGTTCTACCATGAGAGTTCCCATGTTTGATACCTTCCATTCCTTCCAATTTAGTTTATGTGATTCATCAACAACATAATGACGTAAAATAGATACATGAAAAATGTTATGAGTTTTATGCAAGTGGGGTGGTAGTAAGAGATGATAGGCAACGGGTCCAATTTTCTCTTGGATTTTGAATGGTCCTATAAATTGGGGTGACAACTTTGTCCCCTTCCCGAACCGTATGGTACTCTTATTAGGCTTGATACAAATGAAAACCTGGTCTCCCACTTCATAAATTCAGTCGGTCCTGTGTGCATCTACATAACTTTTCTGCCTATCCTGTGCTTCCTTTAGTCTCTGCCTAATTTGAATCACCTTTTCCTCCATCTATTGAATCAATTCTGGCCCAACTATTACTCGGTCTTATAATCTATCCCAACTCAACGGTGTTCTGCATGGCCTTCCATATAGAGCTTCGTAGGGTGGCATTCCGATGGAGCTATGAAAACTGTTATTGTAGACAAACTCTACCAAAGGTAGGTAC
>SNQJ01S0057162.1:32177-42368 GCA_010110895.2 Picea sitchensis
TGGTTAGCTTGAATAACAATTTATTTTCACTATACATAGTGTCTCCAATAGTGAACTACTTAAGCAATGGAACACATTTCTCTATTATAACTTGAAAAGTCGTGGATTGCATCATTGAATGTCTCTAAGTAAAACACAATGGAATGAGATTGTTGTGTCAAAAAAATAACTATCCCATAGTCATATGCATCATCTTCTATATCAAAAGGATGAGAATCATATAGTAATGTAAGAATAGGTGGAGTGCATAGCTTCAACATCTTCACTTCCTCAAAAACATGTTGTTGCACCTTGGCCTAGATGATCAAGCCTTGTTTCCTCAAATTCCCAAGTGTGAGAATCTTGGAATAAATAATTTATAGAAATTAATCAATCCACCCAAAAATGATTTTTTTCTGATATTGTTTAGCTCACAACTCATAAATGTGTGAATTCTAATTTAGGAAATGTAGTGGGTATGTGTGGACTTGTTTAGAAATTGGTCTTCATAAATGCCAATGATTTTGTCTTCCATAAATGCCAATGACTTAGTCTTCCATAACTTATGGCATTTTGTTCCTTATTAAGCTCAATATAAAGTTAAAATATCATCAAAGTCTTGTTGCGCAAGTTGCATAGTTGCATAAAGTTGCATAAGATACATAAGTAAGCTCAATGTCAAGTTGTTTGGTTGCATAGTTGCATAGAGAACTTCATAAAATCACCATCAAGGAGAAGTTGCCTATTCGATCCATTGATGAAATATTAGATGAAATGACATTGTGTTCCTTAGTAAGCTCAATATCAAGTTAGAATATCATCAAAGTCTTGTTGCATAAGTTACATAAGTTTCATAGTTGCATAAAGTTGCATAAAATTGCATAGTTGCTTAAGTTGCATAGTTGCATAAGTTGCATAGTTGCATAATTTTCATAAGTAAACTCAATATCAAGTTGCTCAAGTTGCATAGTTGCATGTTCTAGGGGCCTATTTTTTTCTAGGTTATCCTCTCCCATTGAGCTATTTAAATGGATATGAGGATGGATTAGGTTCCTTGGGTGATTGTAGGATTGTTGAAATATCACTCAACCTATCAACAATAGCTAACCCAACTGATTATAACATCAACCAACAACAACCAACAACAACAACCCTTTTACAATAATGTCCATCTCATATATGGGCTGAGTGGGATCTTACTGTTTTCTTGTTCACATTTCAATTTTCTTTTAGAAGAAGGCTTGGAATGGGCTCTGTTATTGATTATAAAAACAAAAATTTTGAAGGATAACAAACTTACATTGTTAATATAATCGGTCCACCTTATTTATAATCTGATTGGTCCACCTTCTTTATAATCAGATTGGAAGATGGAATTGAAGTCTTATTGCAAGCTTTTCTCTTCCCGATGTTTGATTTTTCTCTTTTTCCAATGTTTATGTTTTCTCTTGCTAATGTTTTCCCTTAGTGTTCTTGGATTAATTCCAAAGATACAATGATATTTTTCTATCTGTTTATGTTTTATTTTTAGCTTCTTAAATTAAGACTGATAAGTCCTAATAGACAATGAACATGGACAGATTGAACATGGAAAGATGGGAAAAAATATATATAATCAACCCCAAACTAATACAAAGTCAACTAAATCGAATTAAATTAAAGGTTGATAGTAAAATAAACATTTCAATTCATACATGGTCAAATCGGCTACAACGAAAATGATCACACATTGAATAGTTTCTAGGCAAGGGATAAATCTCAAAAAAAAATTTCAACGATCAACAATAATCATCAAATCCACCAACATCGATTAGAGCCTAAAGATAATATATTGAACAGTTTCACTGATAAATCCAAAAGATGTTTAAATTTATTGTCGATGGATTCCATCTACCTAGACAACAATCCCAATCCCATCCAGGGACATTGTGGATTTAATGATTTGACAACAAAACCAAAGGAGATTAGGGATTTCATTATTCGAAACTAAGAAATTACTTCCAATAGCTGAACATGGCAGAAATCAACACAAATCCAATTTAAAACTGAACTCTTCGGCTGGACCAAGTTATTCAGGAATTTTTAAACCTGATTCAATCAAACTTGATAAGTATTTATGAAATATGATCAGGAAATACGAAATCTAGACGTAGGAAACTTGAAACAATCATGATCACAAATTGCATTTTGCTTGCAGTTGTTGACAGAGGAATGTATACATTTACTGTTCAACTGACTTTCACATCAGGCCTTGGTTCAAATGAATACATCCATGAGTTCCAAGAAAAATATCCAGAAACACTACTCGAACAGCTCGGAAGACAACTCCAAGAAAAATATCCAGAAACACAGCTCGAACAGCTCGGAGAAAAGAAAGGCGATGGGATAAGAGATCCTTTCAAAATGTTGTTTGAGGAAGACCTCGAGCAACAAGTGAATGAGATGAAGGATAAATTTGAACAAATCCTTTGACAACTACTAGCAAGGGATGTATCTTCCTCGAGCGGAGGCCCCGCCCACTTCAAGGTAGAAATCAATTTTTATATTCCTATATCTGAAGGTTAGATAGATGCAAATGTTGTAGACAAATGGTTGAATCTGCTAGAAGGGTATATTTTTGTCCATAACTTTTCAGATAGAGAAAATATTACATTTGTGCTCCTTAAGGTCGTTCCCCATGTCAAATATTGGTGGGAGACATTCTATGAGCAAAAGAAAACAAAGGAATCTCCATTATTTGCAGTTGCACCCACCAGGGGTTCTTTCAGGGATGTTATTAAGGAACAATACTACCCTGTTGGAAGTCATGATGACTTATATACAAAATGTACCACACTACAGTAGGAAAGGGACCAAAAAGTGTTAGAGTTCACAATTGGCTTCAATACCTTGCACACCAAGCTAGATATCAGAGAAACTGAGCGATATATGGTTCTCAAGTACCACGAGGGTTTACATAAATACATCTAGAAAAAAATGCATTTTGTGGACATATCATCCTTTGGCGCGGCCTATCGATATGTTGTCAAAATCGAGCAGAAACTTGAACAAAAGACATAGAAATTTGGGTCTCGAAGCCCCTCACAGTAGAAGGAGGGAAAAGGCAGCCCCAACCCACAAAACAAAGGGAAGATAAAGGATGGACAACCTCAGGACAACTAGTATAATCTACAAACAAAGAAGGACAATGAGAAGATGAAGAAAGACACTTGGAAGTAGTGTGAGTTCCATAAGGTCCCCTAGCATAACATCGTTGAATGCTACTCAAAGCAGTAATTGGTGGCTAAGGTGAAACCCTATGAATTAGATGTGGGTTTTAACTCTTAGATTGAACTAGAAAAAGGATACAAAACATTGACACAGAACCCAGTGCCAATGTTGCTACCACCAAGATCCATACCAGTGAACCTGATGAACTAGAGGAAGGAGAGAGCCTCTTTCATTCACAAATGGTGGTAAAGGGTACTCCGCTGCACTTCATTGTTAATAGCGTTAGCCAAAAGAACCTCATCTTAGTGGATGTTATCAAGTAGTTGGACCTACCAACAACATCACACCCACAATTGTACACTATTAGATGGCTCCACCAAGGAAGTGGTATCCATGTAAACCAACAACTCCTTCTATCCTACGACATCAAGCCTTTCAAATATGATGTATTGTGTAATATATCCCCCCTTTAAGTTTGTGATTTTCTTTTGGGCGAACCTTATTTATGGAAACGTCATGTTGTATATGAGTCTAGGCCTCGCAATGTTATTATTACTTTGGACAAGAAATTATATGGGATACGCGAGGTAGTCCCACCTACTTCCATTTCCTTGATCTGTGCTAAGAAATGGAGGAAGGTCAACTCTGAGACTGGGAATCTTGACTTCTTCATGATTTCCTCTAAAAATGAGTGGGAGGTCACAACCACATCCATGGCCTCCACGGTAGGTCCCTCCCATAGTAGAAGCAAGTGGATAAGGTCATGGAAGAATACAAATACATCTTCTCCTCACCCACTAGGGTACCTATGCACTGTGAGGTCAAGCATTCAATCGATCTGACCCCCAACACACTGCTACCCAATGGGCCAGTCTATCACCGCTCTCTATTATAAAATGAGGAAATCAAGCACTAGATCTAAGAGATACTAAAAATGGGGCATGTTGGCCCTTGACGAAGTTTTGAGAGATCCTTGGTCAAGTTTGACCTATTTTGGGACTTCGACAACCTATCGAAGGAGGAGAGCAAGACAAAGCAAAGATCGCGGGATCTTGACCCCTTTTTGGGTCCTTTTTGGGATTTGGGATGATCTAAAGGGTATGGGATGTTGACCCATCAATTTACCCATGTTTAGGCATAATTTGTATGTATAAATAGATGCTAAAGAAATGTAGTGGGTACGAATGGCTAAGTGCTAGATCTATGTGATTGAAGGATTGTAAGTGATTTGTGCATACTGTGTGAGACTTGTAGAGCTATGTGCAAGAAATTGTAAGAAGGCTTGGTGCTGTACCTTAGCTCAAAGAAGGAGGATCTGGCAGAGTACACGCATATCTCTTTTCTTCTGCAGAGTAGGATTTTGGTGCTGTGTGCCTGTAAGAATCTTGACAAAGATAATAAAGAAGAAAAATTAGTGGACATAGCCCCAGGGTGGGGGTGAACCACGTAAATGCTGTGTTGTTCTGCATTGTATGAAGTCTTGATGTGTTTCATTCCTTACCTGTTAAGTGTTTTGATATAGATAAATAGATATGTTTATGCTTTGTGCTAATGATGTATATGGATGTTAGATCTGACCTTTGTGAATTTGCTTAGTGCTTGAATCTTCTAGATCTAATCTACCTCTCTATGGTAAGTTCTTAGATACATCAGATCTGAGTGAATGATGCAATTCTATGTTTTATCTGTGCAATAGATAGTGGTTAAATATTGATGAACAGTCGATGCTAAGTGCTCTATTAGGTATTACAATCGGAGAACTGTGTCCTAGGTAAGGTTGCACACACCTGATTCCTACAACCACCCATGCCTGTACCTTGGGTGAGACTTCATATGCTTCGCAGGTGTTTTTGAAAAGGCCAGTAGTTAGGGTTTTGTTGGTGCACTATTGTAGCGTTGAAACCTAGGTCTGCCCTGGTGCCAACAGGGAACATCTGACCAAGATGATCACCCTGTGGAATCCCAATCATGATTCTGTAGAAGAAATAAAGGACTTGGTGACTCTACATCAATTATTGGGCCCTAAGTAAAATCACAGTGAGGAACCAATACCCAATTCCCTGAATCGATGATCTCCTTGACCAACTCAAGGGGGCCAAATACTTCAGTAAGATTGATCTTAATTTCATCTACCACCAGGTCCCAATAGAGAAAACCGATGGATGGAAGACTGCCTTCAAGTCCAAATAAGGTCTTTTTGAATGGATGGTGATGCCCTTTGGCTTGATGAATGCCCCAACAAATTTCATGACGATGATAGATGATATATTGAGCCCTTTCACCAATTATTTTGTGGAGGTGTATTTGGATGACATCCTCATATTCAACAAGAGTTGGCTAGAACACTTGCAACATATTCAATAGGTTCCCCACACTTTGCAGTATCACAACCTATATGCAAATTTGGAAAAATGCTCATTGAACATGAAAAAGGTCCAATACCTAGTCTACATTGTTGATGAGCATGGGGTGCACGTCATTCATGACTGACCAGCACCGACCACACTCACTAAACTTTGAAGTTTCTTAGGCCTTTCTAATTTCTATCCCAAGTTTGTGTTGGGATTCTCCCATATTACATGGGCCCTTAGCCAAGTGACTAGAGGTGGTGGTAAGAAAACGTTTGTGTGGGGCTTATAAAAAAAAATGTTTGATGATTTGAAGCAGTTCTTGTGATCACTCCTGGTGCTCTCATTACTCAACCTCCCAAAACCTTTTGAGATCAATATATATGCTTGAGACTATGTTGTCGGCATAGTTCTCAATCATTATGGACATATTGTGGCCTATCATAGTAACACAACATCAGATTCCATCTATAAGTAACCTAATTACGACAAAGAAATGTACTCCATTTTGAAAGCTTACCTCCAGTGGAGGCATTACATTCTCGGGAAAGAGACAATTATCCACATTGATCATAAGCCTCTGCAGTTCACGTGAACACAAGGAAAATTGCATAATGACCACCATCAAAATTGGTCCACATACTTGCAACAATTTAATCTCAACATCCAGTATAAGACAGGAATCACCAACAGAGATGTTTCTTTCCTCAGTCGACCTCTAGTTGCAATGCTCACCACGATGTTCAACTCATGCAACCATGAGCCCTCTCGATGGCACCAACTCTATGAGAGCGATCCTCACTTTTCCATTACCTAGCATATGTTGGGAGAAAACACAACTGTCATCGATTTTCATCTTTAGGATGGGTTGTTGTGCCATATTTTCCATCTCTACGTCCCATCAAGCGAGTGAGAGAAGAATATTTTTCAAGCTCACTATAGTCGGGTGGCAGGAAAATTTGACGTAGAAATGATAGCGGAAGTGTTGCAACAACATTTCTATTGGTTGAAACTTTGACAAGATGTCAACAAGTATATTAGGTCCTACACTACCTGCACTATTTCCAAACTGACCTTTAAGAAACAAGGCATGTACACCCCTCTGCCTACTCCTGAAAATCCATGGGAATCCATCTCGATCAACTACATGTTAGGCCTTCCATCAACCAAGCAAGGAAACAACTATGATTTTATGGTGGTTGATCACTTTTCCAAAATATTGATTCTGGCCACCTGAAAGAAGAGCATCATAGTGGAGGTCACTGCCAAGCTCTTCTTCGAATGAGTGTGGAATTTTTTTTGGATACCACAAAATATCGTCTTACATCACGATAGTCAGTTCCTCATCACATTATGGTGGCACCTCTGGTCATTGGTGGACACCAAGCTCACCAAATCCACTTTCTTACATCCCCAGACAGATGTCCAAACTGATGTCGACAACACCATATGCCACACAAGTTTCAGGTGGGAGATAAGTTTTGGTTGCACTTCGAGAAAGAACGCCTTATAGGACCCCATCAAAATCTTCATCCACTCCACAATGGGCCTTACACCATCACCAAGGTTTTGGGTGAAAATTATTTTGAGCTCAACATTCACCCCTTCCTTGGCTTGCACCCAATTTTTAATGCATACCTACTTTGACCATACATTCCACCATTATTGGAGACCTCAAAGGTGGTAGAACAATTGAGACTAAAAAATCTCAACCATGACTACACAGAACAAGAATCCACTAATCATATGATGGACACACAAGTCAAGGGCACTCGCCAAATTGTTTTTAATATTTACCGTGTTGTCAAAGTATGGCATCTTCTGCACGATGGCAAGTGGCTCACCCATGGCCAAATTCATAAGAAATTTCCTCATCTGATGGGGGAAATCAAAGAAATGGAGACCATTTACTTTTAAGAGGGGAGGATTGATCCAGGTGGATATCAGTGGCCACCCACCTATTCCAACTATCTCACATACATCTTTCATCTTAGAAGTTTCAGTTTTTATCTTGGCGGGTTTTTCCTATCTTTGTAGGTCCTAAACTTCTCGGGTCGTTTTGAGGCCCTAAACATCGTTTTCTTGGCTCACCACAATAATACCATAAACATAGTAAAAGTGTGATGGAAACATGTGTATTCCTTGGATGGAAATTTCCAATGGGATATCGTGCACCTAAAACAAAAATCATACTTAAACGTTACGACCCCGAGAAGTTGATGTACCAACTTACCCTATCATGGCCCACATGACTTTTAACGCTTCATCTCCTAGGGTTAGGTTTTTGGATGTCTAGGGTTATCTCATTACTTATTAATGCTAAAAAATTCTTGGAGGCCTCATTTTAATTTGGTAAGACAAATGCAATAGCCTCCACATCTCTTCTCTTAGATTAGCTACCATCATTAAAGCAAGATTGTTCATTTTACATTTTTACAATTTCAACATATTTATTTATTGAATAGAAGTCAATTTTACCCATATCTATGTTATTTTTCACTGTATCTTTGTGATAATATTATAGATCTATACTTCATTTCATTCCTTTCATAAATATGGATCAAGCACCTTCTCTATTACTAGAATAATTATATGATTAGATAAACAACCTTGCCATATCTACAAAAATATTTATGAAAACACTAGGGTTTCAAGGATGTAAGGATAACATGCTACACACAACAATTTGTTTTAGAGGAAAACTAAAAATAAATTCAATCACCCAAGATATAGATGAGAAGCTATGGTAATCTATGGTTCTAAAGGCCATGCAATAACTTTCTATGTGTTATATGTGTTATGATGTTGAAGGAGCTAAATTATAGAGAGAATCATAGTTTCACAATTAGAATTCAATGAGAAGTTGTGACCAATTATAGACCCTAGTGCTAAGGTTACTATTTATACAAATAGACCATACATAGTTAAATTTAAAAGGGAAACATCAATGTAGAGGTGGGCCATATCTATGATGGATTTTTCTTTTATATCGAAACTTCGTATAAATGTAATATCTTGGTTGAGATGGAACTCTCGGTTCTGAAGGAAGATGTATGGTTTTTTTTAAGGGGATATTGATAGGATAAGATTGAATCTTAGCATCGAGGGTTACTTGAAATCATAAAGATGTTGTAATATTTTCCACGTAGAACCACATAGAGACTTGTATGATGGAACACCATTTTCAATAAAACAAATATTGCATTCTAGAGAATTGTGCATTTTTTTTTTTTGAAACACTACAATTCCTTCAACCACTTTATTATTTTGTCATGCAAATTACAACTCTTCCAGCATTTAGACATGCGTAAGTCTATTAATTTTCTTATTTAACCATCATTTTATTTTAGGGTTAGAATTAGGTTTTAGTCTTTGATTTCCTACAAAGTATAACCTTCAAATTTTTAAATTCCTTCAACCACTTCATTATTTTGTCATGCAAATTACACCTTTGCCAGCATATAGACTTGTGTAAGTGTATTAATTTTCTTATTTCATCGTCATTTTATTTTAGGGTTAGAATTAGGTTTTGGTCTTTGATTTCCTGCAAATTATAACCTTCAAATTTTTAGTTTATGTACATTATTACCTAGTAATTAGCCAATGTAGCTAGTAGGAGGGGGGAAATCAAATTTTCGTGTTTCCTTTCCATGTGGATGACCTATTAATGTTTCACATGGGCTAGTGGACTAGAAATTGCAATCAATCACATTTCCACCTTATTATTTTTTTTCAAGACTAGAAGTAATCTTGTAGTCAGAGTATTCTCTTCACCTCTCACTTTTGAGTGATCTTGATGAAGTAGAGTGACTTCAAGATTAATTCACCTCTCTTATAAATTCACAAAACATATACGGATTAATTAGGAATATTAAAGACCCCATATGTGTGCATCTCTAATTTATTAATCTCTTTAAAAGTTTTTTCATCCATAATTTGAGGGTCTTTAGGATTGGAATACCTCATATAAGATAGTTCTAAAAGGACCACAATTGTCCACATATTTTTCTATAATCTAGTGATAGTTTCATTATTTCAACAATTTAATTTTGCAAGCTTGCAACACTACACTTACAACTTAATTAGGAAAAAGGTAAGGAACCCATGAAATCCACATGCCATATTGCTACTATTTTGTTCACAAATGTTGCAAAGTTGTCACTCTCACATCACACATTACACTTAGACACTGATGAATTGGAATCTCTCCTCTCTAGAGTATGCTCTTCACCCTGCACCTAAAATTGATTTGGGAGAACGAAAAACGTTGAGGAGTTTTAAAAAGTCCTTCATCACACCTATGATAAAAAAAACTAGTTCAAGATCCCATTTCCAAGCCCTTAAAAGAAAACCTAAATCAACACACTAAAATCCTCCCTGAGGAGATCACAAAATACTCTTTTAGAGTTGGCTAGGATTTCAGAGATAGGAATCCACAAAATTCCCCATTATCACTACTCATTTAAAACATAGAAGTTGTCTCGTGGTACTTAAAATCATCCATTACAACTGTGACAAATAAAATGAAGGGAGATACTTGTGAAGGGAAAAGCATTAGTTCTAGTTGTTCCTGCAAGTCTGCTTGGGCCACCCACCTCTTGATAGACTATGTCCCGTGACTACATTTTGAGTCTAAGACTCCCCCACTCACACT
>SNQJ01S0057162.1:46014-61208 GCA_010110895.2 Picea sitchensis
ATTAGGGTTTCTCTTGCTTCCCGGAGTCTTCTATTCTCGTCAGGTTCACATGTAGAGGTAAATACCTCCCTCAGCTACCATAATATTAAAAATTATATCTAACCTATGTGAATGTGCTTAGTGCTTGAATCTGCTAGATCTAATCTACCTCTCTATGGTAAGTTCTTAGATACATTAGATCTGAGTGAATGATGCAATTCTATGTTTTATCTACATAGAAGATAATGGTTAAATATTGATGAAATGTCGGTGCTAAGTGCTCTGTTAAGTATTACAATCGTAGAAATGTGTCCTAGGTAAGGTTGCACACACATGAGTCCTACAACCACCCGTGCCTCTACCTTGAGTGAGACTTCATCTACTTCGCAGGTGTTTCCGAAAGGGCCAGTAGTTAGGGTTTTGTTGGTGCACTATTGCAGTGTTGAAACCTGGGTCTGCCCCTATGCCAACAGGGAACATCTGACCAAGTTCATCACCTTGTGGAATCCCAATCATTCTTCTGTAGAATAAATATAGGACTTGGTGACTCTACATCAATTACTAGGCCCTAAGTAAAATCACAGTCAGGAACCAGTACCCAATTCACCGAATCGATGATCTCCTTGACAAACTCAAGGGGGGAAAATACTTCAGTAAGATTGGTCTTAATTCCATCTACCACCAGGTCCCAATAGAGAAGACCGATTGATGGAAGACTGACTTCAAGTCCAAACAAGGTCTTTTTGAATGGTTGGTGATGCCCTTTGGCTTGATGAATGCCCCAATAAATTTCATGACGATGATGGATGATATATTGTTCCCTTTCAACAATTATTTTGTGGAGGTGTATTTGGATGACATCCTCATATTCAACAAGAGCTGGGTAGAACACTTGCAACATATTCAATAGGTTCCCCACACTTTGCAGCAGCACAAGCTATATGCAAATTTGGAAAAATGCTCACTGAACATGAACAAGGTCCAATACCTAGGATACATTGTTGATGAGGATGGGGTGCACGTCATTCATGACTAACCAACACCGACCACACTCACTGACCTTTGAATTTTCTTAGGCCTTTCTAATTTCTATCGTAGGTTTGTGTTGGGATACTCCAATATTGCATGGGCCCTTATCCAAGTGACTAGAGGTGGTGGTAAGAAAAACTTTGTGTGGGGCCTATAAAAAAAAATGTTCGATGATTGGAAGCAGTGCTTGTGCTCACTCCTGGTGCTCTCATTACTCAACCTCCAAAAACCTTTTGAGATCAAGACAGATGCTTGAGACTATGTTGTGGGCATAGTTCTCAATCATCATGGACATATTGTGGCCTATCATAGTAATACAACATCAGATTCCATCCATAAGTAACCTAATTACGACAAAGAAATATACTCCATTGTGAAATCTTAACTCCAGTAAAGGAATTACATTCTCGGGAAGGAGACAGTTATCCACATTGATCATAAGCCTCTGCAGTTCATGTGAACACAAGGAAAATTGCATAATGACCACCATCAGAATTGGTCCACATACTTGCAACAATTTAATCTCAACATCCAGTATAAGATAGGAATCACCAACCACGATGTTTCTTTCCTCAGTCAACCTCCACTTGCAATGCTCACCACGATGTTCAACTCATGCAACCATGAGGCCTCTCGATGGCCCCAACTCTATGAGAGTGATCCTGACTTTCCCACTACCTAGCATATGTTGGGCGCAAACACAACTGTCACCAATTTTCATCTTTAGGATGGGTTGTTGTGCCATCTTTTCCATCTCTACGTCCCATCAAGTGAGTGAGAGAAGCATATTTTGGAAGCTCACTATAGTTAGGTGGAAGGAAAATTCGAGGTAGAAACGATAGCGGAAGTGTTGCAACAACATTTCTATTGGTTGAAACTTCGACAAGATGTAAACAAGTATATTAGGTCCTACACTACTTGCGCTATTTCCAAACTGATCATTAAGAAACAATGCATGTACACCCCTCTGCCTACTCCTGAAAATCCATGGGAATCCATCTCGATCAACTACATGTTAGGCCTTCCATCAACCAACAGAGGAAATGACTATGATTTTATGGTGGTTGATCACTTTTCCAAAATGGTGATTCTGGCCACCTGAAAGAAGAGCATCACAGTGGAGGCCACTGCCAAGCTCTTCTTCAAATGAGTGTGGCTAAATTTTCAGATACCACAAAATATCATCTTACATCACGACAGTCAGTTCCTTATCACATTATGGTCGAGCCTCTGGTCATTGTTGGACACCAAGATCACCAAATCCACTTTCTTACACCCCCAGATAGACTAATAAACTGATGTCGTCAACATGATGATCGTGCATATATTGCGTATGTACAATTCTAAACATCCATGAACATGTGACGAGATTATTATCTATGTTTAGCATAGTTACACCAAATCCATACATATCTCAGCCGAGCACAACCTTTTTCAGGTGGGGTTGGGATTTCAACCATTGGGTCCCATGGATGTTTCACTACCCCTTGGGTCTACCCAGGCAGAACCGTCCCATACTCAGACTAAAGTTGAAAAATCCACCTGTATCATTGAACGAATACAGGACATCCACCAATAGGTTCATTATATTTTACAAAAGTCTAATGCCAAGTACAATCAGTTCCGTGATCAACACCGGGTGCCACACAATTTTCAAGTGGGAGATACATTTTGGTTTCACTTCGAGAATGAATTCCTTATAGGACCCCATCAGAATCTTCATCCACTCCACTATGGGCCTTACACCATCCCCAAGGTTTTGGGTGAAAATTATTTTTTTGGGTCCTAAACTTCTCGGGTCGTTTTGAGGCCCTAAACATCGTTTTCTTGGCTCACCACAATAATAACATAAACATAGTTAAAGTGTGATGGAAACATGTGTATTCCTCGGATGGAAATTTCCAATGGGATATCGTGCACCTAAAACAAAAATCATACTTAAACGTTATGACCCCGAGAAGTTGATGTACCAACTTACCCTATCATGGCCAACATGACTTTTGACGCTTCATCTCCTAGGGTTAGGTTTTTGGATGTCTAGGGTTTTCTCATTGCTTATTAATGCTAAAAAATTCTTGGAGGCCTCATTTTAATTTGGTAAGACAAATGAAATAGCCTCCACATCTCTTCTTTGAGATTAGCTACCATCATTCGAGCAAGATTGTTCATTCTACATTTTTACAATTTCAACATATTTATTTATTGAATAGAAGTCAATTTTTACCATATCTATGTTATTTTTCACTGTATCTTTGTGATAATATTATAGATCTATACTTCATTTCGTTCCTCTCATAAATATGGATCAAGAACATTCTCTATTACTAGAATAATTATGCGATTGGATAAATAACCTTACCATATCTTCGAAAATATTTATGAAAATGCTAGGGTTTCAAGTATGTGAGGATAACATGCTACGCACAACAATTTGTTTTAGAGGAAAACTAAAAATAAATTCAATCACCCAAGATATATATGAGAAGATATGGTAATCTATGGTGGTAAAGGCCATGCAATAACTTTCTATGTGTTATGGTGTTGAAGGAACTAAATTATAGAGAGAATCATAGTTTCACCAATAGAATTCAATGAGAAGTTGTGACCAATTATAGGTCCTAGTGCTAAGGTTACTATTTATACAAATAGACCATACATAGTTAACTTTCAAAGGGAAAAATCAATGTAGACGTGGGCCATATCTATGATGGATTTTTCTTTTTATATCGAAACTTCGTATAAATGTAATATCTTGGTTGAGATGGAACTCTCGGTGCTGAAGGAAGATGTATGGTTTTTTTGAAGGGTATATTGATAGAATACGATCGAATCTTAGCAACGAGGGTTATATATCACATAGAGACTTGTATGATGGGACGCCATTTTCAATAAAACAAATATTTCATTCTAGAGAACTGTGCATTTTTTTTTTTTAAGGAAAAACATGCAATTCCTTCAATCACTTTATTATTTTGTCATGCAAATTACACCTCTGCCAGAATATAGACATGCGTAAGTCTATTAATTTTCTTATTTATCCATCATTTTATTTTAGGGTTAGAATTAGGTTTTAGTCTTTGATTTCCTGCAAAGTATAACCTTCAATTTTTAAAATTCCTTCAACCACTTCATTATTTTGTCATGCAAATTACACCTCTGCATATAGACATGCATAAGTGTATTCATTTTCTTATTTAACCGTGATTTTATTTTAAGGTTAGAATTAGGTTTTAGTCTTTGATTTCCTGCAAAGTATAACCTTCTAATTTTTAGTTTATGTACATTATTACCTAGTAATTAGCCAATGTAGCTGGTAGGAGGGGGAAAATCAAATTTTTGTGTTTACTTTCCATGTGGATGACCTATTAATGTTTCACATGGGTTAGTCGACTAGAAATTGCAATCAATCACATTTCCACCTTATTATTTATTTTCAAGACTAGAAGTAATCTTGTAGTCAAAGTATTATCTTCACCTCTCACTTTTGAGTGATCTTGGTGAAGTAGAGTGACTTCAAGATTAATTCACCTCTCTTGTAAATTTACAAAACATATACAGATTCATTAGGAATATTAAATACCCCATTTGCGTGCATCTCTAGTTTATTAATCTCTTTAAAAGTTTTTTCATCCATAATTTGAGTCTTTAGGATTGGAATACCTCATATATGATAGTTCTAAAAGGACCACAATTATCCACATATTTTTTTATAATCTAGTGATATTTTCATTATTTCAAGAATTTAATTTTGCAAGCTTGCAACAATACACTTACAACTTAATTAGGAAAAAGGTAAGGAACCCATGAAATCCACATGCCATATTCCTATTATTTTGTTAAAAAATGTTGCAAAGTTGTCACTCTCACATCGCACATTACACTTAGACACTAATGAATTGGAATCTCTCCTCTCTAGAGTATGCTCTTCACCAAGCACCTAAAATTGATTTGGGAGGATGAAAAACGTTGAGGAGTTTTGAAAAGTCCTTCATCACACCTGTGATAAAAAAAAACTAGTTCAAGACCCCATTTCCAAGCCCTTAAAAGAAAACCTAAATCAACACACTAAAATCCTGTCTAAGGAGATCACAAAATACTCTTTTAGAGTTGGCTAGGATTTCATGGATAGGAATCCACAAAATTCCCCATTATCACTACTCATTTAAAACATAGAAGTTGTCTCGAGGTACTTAAAATCATCCATTACAACTATGACAAATAAAATGAAGGGAGATACTTGTGAGGGGAAAAGCATTAGTTCCAGTTGTTCCCGCAAGTCTGCTTGGGCCACCCACCTCTTGATAGACTATGTCCCGTGACTACATTTTGAGGCTAAGACTTCCCCACTCACACTTGAAAAAGGTAGGCTAATAGTAAAAAGTTAGGATTTCCACAAAGGTGGTGTTTGTGGGATGCATTCTCACTTAAACCATATTTTGTTGGCTATTGAGAATATTGTGAGTTACATTAGGACATGTCATTAGTACCCCTCATTATAATTGATTATTTCATACCTTCAATCGGGATCATAAATGGATTCATCCCCATATTGTGTGAACTCTTCGAAGGTCCAATTACATTCAAGAGGCAGGATGCTAGGTATTTAGGACATGTTCTTTTTATTTTTTTCACCCTCCTGCAAAATATTTCATCCTATCAAAACATTATATATTTCCACACACTGTAATACTCATATTGTTGCATTCAATAACTCAATTGTTTCGGTTTAGTTTAAGTATTTTTCTCTGATTCGACCATTTAATTCATAAAATAAAAAATAAGCATCTTCAAATTGAAACACCTACACCCACTATAATTTTAGAGCCATAGTGGTCCCTTTGGTACCCCAACATTATTGACACTTATAAGACCTTCCACTAGTGTTGAGAGTTTTTCTCAGTCTTTATTCTTCTCCATTTCAATATTTCTCTCCACATTCACCTTTCAACGTAACATTGTGATAGAAGTGGACCCTAGCTCGAGTTAGAATATTTGTTTCTTGATGTCCTGATTGACACTCTCGAGCCTCTATGCACATGAGAAATGTTACAACCGGGTCGAACTCAACCTTATATTTTTGTGTTAATCGGCCACCTAAACCATCGATTCACCTAGACCACTAGGCACTGGAAATGATCCTTCATACATCCTTTGTGATCATGAGTCTGGTCTAATTTAACCAGCCACTAGACACTTAAATCCTCCTTCTTTGTATAATCAGATATCATTTCTCTGTAACGCATGAACACTTCCAACTGTGCACTAATCCTTTCTTTGCATGAGTCATGACTTAAGTCTCTCATCTTAGCAACTCTCAATATTTGTTGTATTCCTTCTTTAAAATTCAAGTTGATATCACTTGAATATATTTCACACAAAGTTTACTCTTCTTTGTAATCCATATACGCAATTCCGATTAGGGCTTGAATTATAATATCTATTTCATTTCCTCCACAATATATCATTACAATATATACACAAAACTTGGATATCCATTCACAGATTCATAAAATATTGAAACACATCAACAGAGAGAGGCACATAGATAATGAAGGCATAAACAAAATATTTTATTAAACCAAACTTTGTATATGGATTCTCCTAAAGATACAATATATCTCCTACCTCTTTTTCATCTATATCTACATTTTCTTATCCTGAATACATAGTATTGGGCACTTTTCTTCCCTAGCCACATGTCCAATTTATGCCTGAAGGATTACATAAATACTTGGAAGGTAAAAACCTCCATATCTAACAAATCCGTAACAATAAATTTTAACTCTATCAACCTTGTTGACTCCCTCTCTCTTCTTGATTACATACATATGAAGATAAATATGATCAAATCCTCAATACCTAAGAAAAATCCACACCACCCAACTAATTGCTTGAATAGGCAATTTACATGGTAATTAGGAAAACAAACCCTATCCTTCTAGAATTATAAAAACTTAGGGAAAATACAATAATTTCATTAAGGTAACCCGCTCCCTTTGGTAAATACAAAGAGACCTTTATAGGTTTGATCAACAAGGTTGAATTTGAGGGAATATGCTCCTGCATTAGACCCTTATGGTACAAAAAATTTCATGGTTTCCTAGTCATGGTCTATTTTTTACTAAAGTCTACCTCGATCCCATACATTATCCTGATGTTGTCCACTAGCTTCATTTCGTGTTGTTTCATTACTATCTTAAATCTTCTAGGTGTTGGATTTACTTCACACACACCTAGGATTTCTTTTTCCTAAGGTTTTTCCCATGTTTATTAGTGTTATTCAATCTCCTATATTTTAGGAAGAATATTCATCTATGGAGAATATTCTCTTCAGTTTTCAATTCAATTTGATCAGTTGAGTGGAGTCTAGATGGTACATTGGTTTTATCACCATGCAACATTGGGATCATCACCAATTAAAGTGAATTATCCTTGGGAACATCAACATAATAGCGCATTACCCATGATTCCCCGATATCCTCCTCACTTCACTATGTTTCACTGAAGATTGATAGACTAGTTAACTCAACTAGGTGGCATTTCACTCTCATAACTACCTAAGAGACTAGGCTAGCTGGAAGTTTACTCCTGTAATTGCTAGTGTGTGTCTATATCACTCTAGACCACCACTATGGTGCATTGTATTCTCCTCTAGTGTGTATTGGTTCATTTATACATAGTAATTCATGTGTAAATTATCAATTATTCATTTGGTTAATGAATTATTCATTTGGTTAATTCTTCCATTCTTTCTCTCTTGCTTTTTTCTTCTCAATTTATCTCTACAAATGTGTGTGTTATTTTCTATCTAGATATATTATGTGCAGGTTCAACACATTTAACTTCAGTAAAGATGAAATTTTTTAGGTGTATATTATGTAGTATATAACCTCTGAAATTACATATCGAGTTCAAAAAACAAAAAGACCACTTTCTTCACCATTGCACCATTGAAAGTTTAACTCATAGCTAATCTTTGAAAAAAAAATTTGTGTCCTTCAGTACCCACTGCAAAACATATACCATCCTCATCTAGGAATAGTTCTTTTTTTGATAGCTAATCAACTTCCTTGTTATATTCTCTATAGATGAGTTGAGCTTTGAGTTGTAGAAAACTCCCTCCCAACACTCAAATTTTTGTCATCCAAGGATGAAGAGAGACCACCTGTAGATTGTTTTCATTAGTAAACCAATCTATAATAATACTTGAATCACCTACGAGTTGTAACCTTGTTACCTTTTTACAACAAGAAAAAAATAAGATAGACCACAATGGTAGGAGTACACCCCTAGTATTAGTACCAATACCATAATTCATCTTGAGTTTGAAAGTACACAACAATGGACATTTTAACATAGCTCCAACCCCACATTTAGAACCCCTATCTTGTGAGGCACCATCAAGGAACTCCACTGCTAGATCCCAGTCAATTATAGGAGGCCTATCAATCATACTAACCTTAGTAGAGTATGAAATTTTTGTTTCTCCCAAGCCCTGTAGTATACTATTACAAACTATGACCCTATTAGGATGACAATTTTTGAAAATAACCAGATTCCTATGCTTCCAAACCTCTGAGAAAATAAAACAAGGGATTTCTTTCCAATTTTCCTTCTTCCTTATCCAGTTTTGTAAGCAATTTGCAATATGTCGTCTTTCCCAAGTACTCTCATGTTTTAAATTCTTTTGAATTGTAAGCCAAATGTTTTTGGTAAAACTACAATCCACAAAAATTATGACTCAGTGTTTCCTCATTGTTCCCACATAAAACACATCTACTAGGCCCCAAAATACCTCTTTTGACCAAATTCTCCCAAGTAAGAATTTTTTGTTCAAGCATTAACCAAATAAAGAGTTTGACTTTTAAAGGTAACTACCATTTCCAGAAAGATGGTTCTTCCACCACATTCTCCAACAATTAGACGTCATAGGCTTGTTTTGCATTTACCTGGCCTGCTTTACTGTCCCACTATGACAATAAGATATATTTTTTATTGTTTAACTCATATCGTGAACCAACTAATCCCTTAACATAGTTATTCCATTCCTCCTTTTTTTCTCCTTCCAATCCTAAAATATCATCCTTTTCCAACTTGTATGACTTGTGTCCTCCAAATCAAAAGTCCCAGGTTCAACAATGAATTCTATACCTTGTGCCTTTAGTGCAAAAATAAGATTCCTTGAAAATTTAAAATAAGTGTGAGACCCAACCATTGGATCAGTTCCAATTCTAATATCCTTCCCATTTCTAGATTTCCATACCAGCTAATCAGTTATAATGGTTATGGAAGAGGTGAGTGCTCTCCAAATTTTTGAAATACCTATCCATAATTTTTGAAACCTACACTGACATATCCATAATATTTAGAGGACATAATCAAAATATGATACATACCTAAATGGTGATTTTTCAATTTAGAAATTGAACATGCAACAAAAAAATTGAGGTGGTGCTCAAAATCATGCCTCATACATGACGAATAAAAATATTGTTGTAAATTTGCAACTATATTTGATGTGACAAAATGCCCAAACAACTTGAAAAAATGAGATTACCAAATCAACAAATCCCTAGGTTCACTTGCAAGTGAGAACATCATATCACATCAATACAAAATATCTTTATTCATATGAAAATCAATCAAATTAATAATAAGTCTTGTGTATGTAGTGTGGCATCCTTATTGAATGGTTTCATAAACTTTAAAAAAAATTATGTGTGTATTGTAGAACTCTTGCTAGTAGTATATATCACACCCTTTTGTGCTAAGAACCACTGCTATGCTATTGGTGGTCAACTCTAATAGTAGTCTACATTTGTATCTCTTCAATGTAAATGTTTGATAACCAATTGGAATTTCTATAACAAATTCCATTTCATATGTGGTGTGTTGTCAATTTTTCTCTAGGTTTATAGTGGCATATGGTTAGATTGAATAAAAAATTATTTTCACTATAAATAGTGTCTCGAATAGGGAACTATTTAAGCAATGGAGCACATTTCTCTATTATAACTTCAAAATTTGTGGATTGCATCATTGAATGTCTCTAAGTAAAACACAATGGAATGAGATTGTTGTGTCAAAAAAATACCTATCCCATAGTCATATGCATCATCTTCTATATCAAAAGGATGAGAAACATATAGTAATGTAAGAATAGGTGGAGTTCATAGCTTCAACATCTTCACTTCCTCAAAAACATGTCATTGCACCTTGGCATGGATGATCAATCCTTGTTTCCTCAAATTCCCAAGTGTGAGAATCTTGGAATAAATAATCTATAGAAATTAATCAATTCCCCCCAAAATGATTTTTTTATGATATTGTTTAGCTCACAACTCATAAATGTGTGAATTCTAATTTAGGAAATGTAGTGGGTATGTGTGGACTTGTTTAGAAATCAGTCTTCATAAATGCCAATGATTTTGTCTTCCATAAATGCCAATGACTTAGTCTTCCATAACTTATGGTGTTTTGCTTCTTATTAAGCTCAATATAAAGTCAGAATATCATCAAAGTATTGTTGCGCAAGTTGCATAGTCGCATAAAGTTGCTTAAGATGCATAAGTAAGCTCATTGTCAATTTGTTCATTTGCATCGTTGCATAGAGAACTGTAATATACCTCAAAAACTGTCTGGAAAATAAAAATAAAAATTGTTTGTATAAATATCCTTGAATAGTTCGAGATTCAAGCAAGTAAGCTTTCTATTATAAAGCTCAAGTAAGAAAGTTTGTAAGAGTCCTTACTATCATTGACTATCATTACCATTCAACTTGAAGTTTTTCTGATCGATGCTAAGTGTTTACTCCTCATTTCAATGTTTATTTCAATTCCTGTAATTATAATTACTTTCCTATCTGTTTGTACCTAATATCATTACCACAGTCTTAGCAACACAAACGAACTTGGAATTTTATGGCCAAATCCTTATGCGTTAGTCCCTACAAATAACCCATTACCATATGTTTACAATACAAACGACTTTTGGGGTTGATGGCCTAGGCCTCATGTGTTAGTCCATACACATAATCATATGATGGAAACGACCAAACAGACTTAGAAAAAGTAAAGAATTAGTTTACGCTCCTCTGCGAAAAGTTTAAATATAAATAGACCCCTATTCCATATGCCCACTAGCTGTGACCACGGGCCTAATAAAAATGCCTTTCACATTTAGGAAATTCCGGTATTTTGGCAAGTCGCAATCTCCAAAATGGAGCCAAATCAACGGTTTACAAAACTTCATAATTTGATCCCTTCTTTTCTTAATCGAACGACTGACGAGATTTCAACATTTTTCCCTTCGAGTCATCATGAATCCATCATTATAAAATTCATGATCATAAAATCTCTGGAGTGATCGAATGACTCACATAACCCACTGAGATGGATGGTTGACGGGACTTCAGAGTTTTGCCTTTCGGGTCTTCAAGACTCACAATAGTCCCTTTTGGCATTTTCAGAGTCCTTGACATGCTCTGATATTTCGCATTTCGCAACTTCATCATTCTTGTCATGAGTGTCCTTGACACCTCCAACTCCTGGTATCCGAACCTCCAAAATGGAGATTAAGTCGTGGTTTTGGTACCGTTGATTAAGGGTAACCTGTTTTGTGATGGTAAATTCTATCGTTGGAAGTAAAACACCTTATGGGAGTTTCATTTGATTCAATTCTGAATGAGATGTGTAATATTATTTTTAAAATAATTACAGAGTTTCCCTTATGCCTACTTGTAATGGCATACTGGTTATTTTATTGGTTTAATATACTAGCGCCATATCGGCTACCTCCTCGAAAGGATTTTGAGAAAGAAACCATACTCGGCTATTGCCAACTATATGTGTATCTTGTTTATAGTTGACTCCAGATCACATGATGGTATACGAATTCAATTTGCACTTACTGTACTTGTGTTAAATACTTTCCTTTTGAACTTTTAGGTGATTGTGTGTTATTTACACAGTTAGGAATTTAATCAAGGGTATGTTTTAAGTTTCGGGATTTCCCTTCTTCCTTGGGCCTTTTCACCTCTTGTGATTAGTTCTATTAATTAAACTGTGTTGGTTCACTTCACTCCAACAATTTTCCAACATTTCAACCTATAAATTTTCATTAAAAACACCGGTTGATATAAAGATGTGTAAATGTTGTAGATGGTCTATAATAATTCTTGGTATTCGCAAGGTCACTTCGTACTTTATATCAGAGATTAATCACTTCATCGCCTTATGACGGAGGATCGACGGTCGTCTTGACCCTTCAAGATGTGAGGGTTCACTATCAAGCGGTGGCCGCCTTAGCCTTTGCAAGCCACCAAATACCATCACCGCCCTGATTTAAATTTTTCCCTAAGGTTGAAGGGGCAAGTTTTGTTCCTATAAATACTTGAATCATATTGTAATCCACATACAGAGGGTGAGACAAGATCTTGAAAGAATTTTTTGAATTGAACTTGTCACTCTGTGTTTTATTTTGCTGAGTTTGTAAACTCTGTTCATGTTTTCATTTTTTGGCATTTGGAGTTTATTGGTTCAAGTTACATGGAGTTCTCTTGTCCTTGCAAACACCGAAACCTGAAGTGGCCCCAAAACCTAATTGAATTCGTGGTTCAACGATTACCGTTGTATGTTGCTCATGCATCAAGCATTACCAAATGCCGGAACCCGATATTGGCTGGGCACCACACCCTTTTTCATGATTCAACGATTCTACTCTTGACGTTGTGTGGTGTTTTGCATTAGGAGTTTGTAAACCTCGAAACCTGAAAAGGACCAGGCTGACAATCCATTTGTTTGTTTTCGCGATTCGAGCATTGTTGTTTTTGGCATTGAGTGTTTGTAAACCCCGAAATCCTGAACCCCGAAACCCTGAAGTACTGGGCCCATATTCCATTCGCATTATTGCGATTCGAGAGTTGTTGTGTGTTGGTGTTTGGCATTTGTAATCTCCAAACACCAAACCCCGAACTGCAAAACCCAAAGTGTTGGGCCATAACCTTTTCGTATTTCGGGATTCGACAAACAGTGCAGACTTTTTTTTTTGTATTCAGTGTTTGTAAACGCCGAAACCCGATTGACCTCAGTTTTTCACACTTTAAATATACATATATATATCTTAGACACTATGCAGTTTTCCATTTGCATTCAATATGTAGGTAAACTCAAATCTTCATCACAATTTACTTGTGGGGTTTTCAACTACGACGCTTTATCATACTACAGTAGTAATCCAAACCACAACACGTCATATCCTTCCAGCTAGTATACTTTTGGGAACTAGTATTCATAATAGTAATGATATGCAACAAAGATAATCTATTCTAAAGTAATAGAGAGACATTCTAGCAATTCCTAAGTTTTCAATAGGATGCATTTGATCTTTCATCCTTAATATTATTTCTAACAGATACATTCTATCAAGTATGTAACCATTTAACATTCAGCCAGAGAAGGGACAAAAATAACATATCTGAAATAATATGCTGAAAGACAAAGGGAATAACCACGTTCTTCCCAACCGTAGAACAGGGCAGCCAAACTACTTGCCTGATTCACCCCCTAGCCTGACCATGAATCCATGAGGGAGAACTTGGAAAATCTTCTCTTCAGCAATGTCCTACAACTCCAACAGTTTTCCCTTTCCTCACACTCAAGAAGTGTTCATAATAGCAAGTAAATCAAAAGTCTCCTTTCCCAACATACTTGGCAGCGTCCTGCCTCCTCTCATATGCTATTTATCATTTGCCCAGGTCTTTTCCCTCCCTTGGGAATTTTCACAGCTTTCTAAATCCCTGATTTACAGGGGCTGCCAATGGCCAAATCACTGATTTTCCACTTGTAATAATCATCCCAAAGGTAGTTCCAACATGTTCCCCACTCATGGAGTCATGGTCAGCTAAATTTAACATGGTTATTCCATTTGTCCTCTTGCAATCAGTATAAAATATTCTATTTCCATACAAGTGTCATAGTCAAAATAGTTAGTTGGGCCAGATCAAGTCTCTGCCCAACAGTCAAAATAATTAATTACAATTACCAAATTCGAAATTTGGAATTGCCATAAATGGAAAAAAAATTCCAAATTCGAATTTACTAAAAATGGAATAAATTTCTAGCAATTTTAAATTTCAAAAATATTTTATTTTTGGGGATGTCACATCCTTTCCCCCTTTATTAAAACATTGTTCTCAGTGTTCGTTCCTTTCCTGGAACAGGATTGGATGAGATTTCCACAAATCTCCCTCCAACTCCCAAGTGGCCTCCTCAGGACTAATGTGCTTCCATTGCACCTTTACTTGAGCGATGGCTCTGTTCCGAAGTGTTATTTCTCTCCAGTCCAGAATGCACATGGGTTCCACCTGGAACTCACCTTCGGGTTCCACCTGCACCAAGTTCCAATCAATCCTATGAGTAGGGTCATGAATATACTTTTTCAGCAACAAAACATGAAATACATTATGAATTCTTAGATTAGTTGGAAGTGCAAGTTGATATGCTAAGGGTCCAATTCTGTTAATGTTTATGCCATTATTATAGTTCTTTGCATTTCAATAGATAAGAGCATAATAAGAACAAGATCACTGAGAAATACACATTCGCAAGAGACACACCATTTATCCTGGGAAACCCTCTAGGGAAAGAAAACCCAGCAAAACTTCCTTATCATAAATAGATTAAACAATGTTCAAGAGATAAATCAAACCAATACAGAAAGTCCTCCCCAAGATATGTGCCACTCTTCTCCTCCTCTCTCTGGTAATTGTAGGTTGCCTCATAAGAGAATGAGCAAGTGAGTTGTGTTCAAATGAGGCGCTAGCCTCCTATATTTATACAAGTTCTGGCACATGTGAAGTGTCTCTTCACTAGCAGGGCCGACTTCTCAATATGGGTGGGTAAACCCACCTTTATTATATTTATGGGTCTTCAATAGTAACTGCTGGGGACGACCTCTTGTTCTGCCCTTTATAATTGTCCGATGACCAATCCGCAAAAGGGGATTTGGTCCTTACACAATTACCGACATGATTAATCCATAATGGGGATTAATCCAATAATGATAATAATAATAATGACATGATTAATCTGCAATGGGGATTTAATCCAATAATAATAAGAATGCTCTTCACAGTTACATTATTTCAACACTCCCCCTTAACAAGAAGGGTATTCTTCATCAACATT
>SNQJ01S0057162.1:67659-80766 GCA_010110895.2 Picea sitchensis
AGGGTTAGGTTTTTGGATGTTTAGGGTTTTTGGAATTCTTTCTTATTGTAAAAAGGCCATCAGAGCCTCATTGTAACCTTATTCTTGTGAATGCGCACTGTCGTCACATCTCTTCTCAGAGATAAGACACCACCATTCCAACAAGCTTGTTTTCGCTGCATTTTACAGTTTCAACTTATTTTGTTATTGAATAGAAAACCAGTTTTACTGTATCTCTATTATTTGGTGTTAAGAACCTGTTAATAATCTGTATTCATTTCATTCTGCTCATAAAATCTGGATCATTGCTTGTCTTTCATTAAGATCTGGTTGGTTAAACACATATTTCACCCCTCTATTATCCATCAATAGTAGGCATTTTCTGCCCATTCTATAGTTTCGCCTCATTTTTAAGGCATGTATTACTACTGCCAATTCTAAGACATGAGTGACATAATTTCGCTCGTGTTCTTTTAATTTTCGGGACTCGTAACAAATCACGTGCCCTTCCTGAGTTAGGACACCACCTAGTCCCTCTTTACTTGCATCAACACAAACTGTGAAGTCTTTATCTGGGTCTGCTACCTTCAAAATGGGTGTTGATGTCAATAATTCTTTTAGCTTGTTAAAGTTGTCTTAACACTTTTGCGACCAGTTAAACTTGGTTCCTTTCTTTTGTAGTGACTTGATAGGGTAGGCCATATTGGAAAAACCTTCTATGAATCTACGGTAATATCCGGTGATTCCCATGAATGACCAGATATCTGCTACATCCTTAGGTACCGACCATTCCATAATAGCTTTTATCTTCTCTGGGTCTACGTAAATGACTTCTGCTGAAATTACATGTCCTAGATACTGTATTTCTTTTTGATAAAAGTCAAATTTGTCAAATTTGGCGTACAGTTTGTGTTTCCTCAACATTTGCAGAACCATCCTTAAGTGGTCATCATGTTCTTCCTCCATTTTTTAATAGACCAGAATATCGTCGATAAATACTACTACGAACTTGTCTAGGTACTGACTGAAAAAATTGTTCATCAGGAACATAAACGTGGCTGGTGCATTAGTGAGTCTGAAAGGTAAGACTACGAACTCGTAGTGTCCATATCTTGTCCGAAAAGTTGTTTTTATTATGTCCTCATCTTTAACCCTAACTTGATGATAACTGGATCGTAAATCAAACTTTGAAAAGATCTTGGCCCCACCTACTTGATCGAACAAATCATTTATCCTTGGTAAGGGGTATTTGTTCTTAATAGTCATTTTGTTCATTTGTCTATAATGGATACATAGTCTTAGAGTACCGTCTTTCTTTTTCACAAAGAGGACTGGTGCCCCCCATGATGAGACACTCGGTTTGATATACTCTTTGTCCAACAATTCCTGTAATTGTATTTTTAATTCCGTTAGTTCTGGTAGACTCATTCGGTAAGGTGCTTTTGAGATAGGGGATGAACCGGGTAGTAGGTCTATGGAGAAGTCTATTTCCCTTCTAGGAGGTAATTCTAGTATCTCATCCACAAACATGTCTCTAAATTCACGTAGGACAACAAAGTCTTCTAACTTTGGCTTATCTTCTTTTTCTAATAGATTCATCACTTGGATGGCATAAACTTGACATCTCTTTCTAATACATTTCTTGAGTTGCATCGTTGAAACTTGTCTGACTGATACAGGTTTTGGTATGCCTTGGGTTGTTCTAACAGTGCCAAAATCATATTTATAACTAAGCATCTTTGTATAACAGTCTAGTACTACTTTGTGTTGTTCCAACCAATTGATCTCAATAATCATATCATAAGATCCTAGTGGTAGGATGTTCAGATTGGTCGTTATCTTTTGACCATCTAAGATGAACTCAAAATCAGAAATAAAGTCAACTGCTTTCCTTTTAGTACCTGTTGCTAGTTGTACCAGCCATGATTTTGCATGCTTCAATTTCTTAAGTTTATTCGACTCTACTATATTAGGAGTAATATAACATAACGTAGCTCCAGGGTCAATTAAAACAGAAATTCGAGTGTCATTGATTTTACCTTCGATTTCTACCACCGAGGACTGGTGGTCAGCTTGTCGACCTTCTATGGATGCATTTATCCGATGTAGGCTTCTGCCAACGTCTCCCACTGTCGAGGCTTCCTCCAGATTATGAACACCGATTCTATTTTTTGAAGTTAAACGTGGATATTTCCTCCTTAGATGAGGCTCTCCACACTCCCAACACTCTAATGACTTGCAGGAGTTGTCACCAAACTTATTCATTCCCAGGTTTACCGGTTTACCACTACTTTGCATGTTCGGATGATTGGAGTGAAAATATTTCATTGGGAAACTTTTTGTTGCATTCCGATAAGGAGCTGGCTAGTATCCCTTCTTCCCATGATTCATTCGATCTTTCTTTTAATCCTTCCAGGTCTTAGGAAACTCTACCCGTTGTTTATACTGGTCATAACACATTCGTGCTTTCCTAAATACCTCACTCAAGGATTTGGGGTTGTCAAACTCAATTCTGTCCTAGTAGGCCTGTGGTAAATAGCTTAAGAATCGCTAGAATTTATCTTATCCTCCCGGATGTACGGTACAAACCTTAGTAGTTCTAGAAATTTATGTATAAGGTCCTCCATAGTCATCTGTCCGAGTCGTAACTCATAAAATTCTTTTGTCTTCCTTTCATAATATCTTTAATAAAGGCATTGTTTCTTGAAATACTTCTTAAAGTAGAACCATTCCAACTGTTTCTCCTTAAGGCCCTTGGCCAATTTTAGGTCCTGCCACCAAATGCTGGCCTTTCCCTTCACATTGTAGATGGCCATTCTGACCTTCATGTTGCTGGAATAGTTGTAGATCTGGAATTATTTTTTGATGTCCAACAACCACGCCTCAACTTATTCTCTTGTCCTGGATTCTCCATCAAAGGTAGCTGGTTTAATCTTTTTAAATTCTCCTTCAAGGTGGTCTACTTGTTTTCTTTTTCTGTCTGGTATAGTTTTGTCCTCAGCTGAAGAGGTCCCTTTAGATGAACTGTCTCCTTTTTCTGTTTCCGGTCCAGAATTCTTGGAGGCCCTTTTGCTGACTTCCATGTCATGGTTATCATCTTTTGGGATTTTCTTGATTACTATACTACGCAACAGGACTTCATTTATCTCTTGTTGTTCCTGTTGCGCTTTCTTCAATTTTTCATTTTCGGCCTTGAAAACCTGTAGTTCAACAATAAGATTCCTCATTGTTTCCAACACCTCCATGGGTGAGCTTCCATCACTGTTTTGTCTTGGATCTCCAGGAGGTCCTTCCTGTGGATTTCCTTCCATCCCGATTTTTGCACCCTCTTGAGCTGCCATAATTTATAAAAACAGAAAGGACTTTCTGTTTGTAACCATAAGGTTTATTAGTTTTACATAAATCGGAATAAATACTAAGCAGCTAATGTGGCCCTGTTCAGGCCCAGTGTTGTATCTTTTTCTCTGATATCATATGTAATATACCTCAAAAACTGTCTGGAAAAAAATAAAATAAAATAAAAAAATAAAAAAATAAAATAATAAAAAAATAAAAAATTTGTTTGTATAAATATCCTTGAATAGTTTGAGATTCAAGCAAGTAAGCTTTTTGTTATAAAGCTTGAGTCTCAAAGTTTGCAAGAGTCCTTACTATCATCGACTATCATTACCATTCAACTTGAAGTTTTTCTGATCGACAATAAGTGTTTACTCCTCATTTCAATGTTTATTTCAATTCCTATAATTATAATTACTTTCCTATTTGTTTGTACCTATAACCATTACCACAGTCGTAGCAACACAAACAACCTTGGGATTTTATGGGCAAATCCTTACGCGTTAGTCCCTACAAATAACCCATTACCATATGTTTACTATACAAATGAATTTGGGGGTTGATGGCCTAGGCCTAATGCGTTATTCCATACACATAATCATATGATGAAAATGACCAAACAGACTTAGAAAAAGTAGAGGATTAGTCTATGCTCCTCTGCAAAAAGTTTAAATATAAACACACCACTATTCCATATGCCCACTGGTTGTGACCACGGGCCTAATCAAAATGCCTTTCACATTTAGGCATTTTGGTATTTCGGCAAGTCGCAATCTCCGAAATGGAGCCAGATCAACGGTTTACAAAAGTTCATAATTTGATCCCTTCTTTTCTTAATCGAATGACTGGTGGGATTTCAACGTTTTTCCCTTTGAGTCATCATGACTCCATCATTATAAAATTCATGATCATAAAATCTTCAGAGTGAGGACGGTTCACATAACCCACTGAGATGGACGGTTGACGGGATTTCAGAGTTTTGCCTTTCGAGTCTTCAAGACTCACAATGGTCCCTTTCGGCATTTTCGGAGTCCTTGATATGCTCTGATCTTTTGCATTTCGTGACTTCATCATTCTTGTCGTGAGTGTCCTTGACACCTCCAACTCCCGGTATCCGAAACTCTGAAATGGAGATTAAGTCATGGTTCAGTATCGTTGATTAAGGGTAACTTGTTTTGTGATGGTAAATTCTATCATTGGAAGTAAAACACCTTATGGGATGTTCATTTGATTCAATTCTGAACGAGATATGTAATACTATTTTTAAAATAATTACAGGGTTTCCCTTCCGCCTACTTGTAATGGCATATTGGTTATTTTATTGGTTTAATATACTAGCACCATATTGGCTACTTCCTCGAAAGGATTTTGAGAAAGAAACCATACTGAGCTATTTCCAGCTATATGTGTATCTTGCTTATAGTTGACTCCAGTTCACATGATGGTATAAGAATTTAATTTGCACTTACTGTACTTGTGTTAAAGACTTTCCTTTTGAACTTTTAGGTGATTGTGTTGTTATTTACACAGTTAGGAATTTACTCAGGGGTATGTTTTAAGTTTCGGGATGTCCCTTCTTCCTTGGGATTTCGCACATCTCGTGATTAGTTCTAGTAATTAAAATGTGTTAATTCGCTTCACTCCGACAATTTTCCAACATTTCAACCTATAACTTTTCATTAAAAACACCAGTTGATATAAAGATGTGTAAATGTTGCAGATGGTCTATGATAATTCTTGGTATTCGCAAGGTCACTTCCGTACTTTATATAAGAGATTAATCACTTCATTGCCTTATGATGGAGGATCGACAGTCGTCTTGACCCTTCAAGACGTGAGGGTTCACCATCAAGCGGTGGCTACCTTAGCCTTTGCAGGCCACCAAATACCATCACCGCCCTGATTTAAATTTTTCCCTAAGGTCGAAGGGGCAAGTTTTGTTCCTATAAATACTTGAATCATATTGTAATCCACATACAGAGGGTGAGACAAGAGCTTGAAAGCATTTTTTGAATTGAACTTGTGACTTTGTGTTTTATTTTACTGAGTTTGTAAAATCTGTTCATGTTTTCATTATTCGACATTTGGAGTTTATTGGTTCAAATTGCGTAGAGTTCTCTTGTTATTGCAAACACTGAAACCCAAAGTGGCCCCACAACCTAATTGAATTCATGGTTCGACGATTACTTTTATATGTTGTTCATGCATCAAGCATTACCAAACACCGAAACCCGATATTGGCTGGGCCCCACACCTTTTTTCGTGATTTCGTGATTCGGCATTTGACGTTGTGCAGTGTTTTTCATCGGGAGTTTGTAAACCCAAAAACCCGAAAAGGATCGGGCCCACACTCCATTTTTTTTTTTTTGCGATTCGAGAATTGTTGTTTGTGGCGTTGGGTGTTCGTAAACCCTGAAATCCTGAACCCCAAAACCCCAAAGTACCGGGCCCATATTCCATTCGCATTATCGTTATTCAAGAGTTGTTGTGTGTTGGTGTTTGGCATTTGTAATCGCCAAACCTCGAACCCCAAAACCCAAAGTGCTCAGCCACAACTTTTTCACATTTCAGGATTTGGAAAACAACATGGAATTTTGTTTTTTGTATTCGGCGTTTGTAATCAACGAAGACCGATTGACCTCCATTTTTCACACTTTAAATATACATATATATATCTTAGACACTATGTAGTTTTCCATTTGTATTCAATATGTAGGTAAACTCAAATCTGCATCACAATTTACTTGTGGGGTTTTCAACTACGACGCTTTATCTTACTACAGTAGTAATCCAAACCACAACACAAATCTTCTTTAAGAATTGACTAGTCGTATCCTTCCAGTTAGTATACTTTCGGGAACTAGTATTCATAATAGTAATGAGATGCAGCAAAGATAATCCATTCCGAACTAGTAGAGAGACATTCTAGCAATTCCTAAGTTTGCAATAGGACACATTCGATCTTTCGTCCTTAATATTATTTCTAACAGATACATTCTATCAAGTATGTAACCATTTAACATTCAGTTAGAGAAGGGACAGAAATAACATATCTCAAATAATACGTTGAAAGACAAAGGGAACAACCATGTTCCTCCCAACCGTAGAACAGGGCAATCAAACTACTTGCCCGATTCACCCCCTAGCCTGATCATGAATCCATGAGGGTGAAATTGCAAAAGCTTCTCTTCAACAATGTCCTATAGCTCCAACAATTTTCCCTTGCCTCACACTCAAGTAGTGTTCATAACAACAAGTAAATCAAAAGTCTCATTTCCCAGCATACTTGGCAACGTCCTGCCTCCTCTCATATGCTATTTATCAATTGCCCAGGTCTTTTCCCTCCCTTGGGAATTTCCGCAGCTTTCTAAATCCTTGATTTATAGGGGCTGCCAATGGCCAAATCACTGATTTGTCACTTGTAATAATCATCCCAAAGGTAGTTCCAACATGTTCCCCACTCATGGATTCATGGTCAGCTAAATTTAACATGGTTGTTCCATTTGTCCTCCTACAATCAATATAAAATATTATGTTTCCATACAAGTGTCATAGTCAAAATAGTTAGTTGGGTCAGATCAAGTCTCTGCCCAACAGTCAAAATAATTAATTACAATTACCAAATTCGAAATTTGAAATTCCCATAAATGGCAAAAAATTTCTAAATTCGAATTTACTAAAAATGGAATAAATTTCCAGCAATTTTAAATTTCAAAAATATTTTATTTTGGGGGATGAAACAAGAACTTCATAAAATTACGATCAAGGAGAAGTTGCCTATCAAATCCATTGATGAGATATTAGATGAAATGACATTGTGTTCCTTAGTAAGCTCAATATCAAGTTAGAATATCATCAAAGTCTTGTTGCATAAGTTACATAAGTTGCATAGTTGCATAAAGTTGCATAAAATTGCATAGTTGCATACTTTTCATAAGTAAACTCAATATCAAGTTGCATAGTTGTATAAAGTTGCATAAAATTGCATAGTTGCATACTTTTCATAAGTAAACTCAATATCAAGTTGCTCAAGTTGCATAGTTGCATGTTCTAGGGGCCTATTTTTTTCTAGGTTATCCTCTCCCATTGAGTTATTTAAATGGATATGAGGATGGACTAGGTTCCTTGGGTGATTGTAGGATTGTTGAAAAAACACTCAACCTATCAACAATAGCCAAAAAACCAACTAATTATAACATCAACCAACATCAACAACCCTTTTACAATAATGTTCATCTCATATATGGGCTGAGTGGGATCTTACTGTTTTCTTGTTCGGATTTCAATTTTCTTTTAGAAGAAGGCTAGGAATGGGCTCTGTTATTGACTATAAAAACAAAATTTTTGAAGGATAACAAACTTGCATTGTTAATATAATTGGTCCACCTTCTTTATAATCTGATTGGTCCACCTTCTTTATAATCAGATTGGCAGATGGAATTGAATTCTTATTGCAAGCTTTTCTCTTCTTATGTTTGATTTTTCTCTTTTGCTAATGTTTATGTTTTTTCTTGCTAATGTTTTTCCTTAGTCTTTTTGGATTAATTCCAAAGACACAATGATATTTTTCTATCTGTCTATGTTTTATTTTTAGCTTCTTAAATTAAGACTGACAAGTCCTAATAGACAATGAACATAGACAGATTGAACATGGAAAGATTGGGAAAAAATATATAATCAACCCCAAACTAATACAAAGTCAGCTAAATCGAATTAAATTAAAGGTTGATAGTAAAAGAAACATTTCAATTCATACATGGTCAAATAGGCTACAACGAAAATGATCACACATTGAATAGTTTCTAGACAGCGGATAAATCCCGAAAAAACATTTCAACGATCGACAACAATCATCAAATTAGAGCCTAAAGATAATATATTGAACAGTTTCACTGATAAATCCTAAAGACGTTTAAATTTATTGTCGATGGATTCCGCCTACCTAGATAGCAATCCCAGTCCCAGCCAGGAACCTTCTGGATTTAATGATTTGACAGCAAAACAAAAGGAGATTATGGATTTCATTATTTGGAACTAAGGAAATACTTCCAATCGCTGAACATGGCAGAAATCAACTCAAATCCAGTTTAAAACTGAACTCTTCGTCTGGACCAAGTTATTCAGGGATTTTTAAACCTGATTCAATCAAACTTGACAAGTATTTATGAAATATGTTCAGGAAATACGGAATCTAGACCTAGGAAACTTGAAACAATCATGATAACAAATTGTATTTTGCTTCAAAACATTACCTTACTGCTTGAAGTTGGTGACAGAGGAATGTATACATTTATTGTTCAACTGACTTTCACATCAGGCCTTGGTTCAAATGAATACATCCATAAGTTCCAAGCAAAATATCCAGAAACACTGCTCGGACAGCTCGGAAGCCAACACCATGAGTTCCAAGAAAAATATCCAGAAACGCGGATGTGGATCTGGGAGTCCACGATACGCGGATCTGGGAGTCCACCTTCACCTTCAGAAGCTCGCAGATATGTACCTCGTTTAAAATCTTCATTTCGTCTTCCAATAACCACCCTACCAGTAAAATCCTAGATCCACAGGAAACCAGCTGATCGAACATATTTCCATTAACCAAGTCTGGCAATGGAGTAAAGAGGGAACTGTCATTTTGCAGGCTCAAACCAACAATGCAGCTGCGTTCCGACAAGGTGGCTCTACAATACAAGTATCCATCACTGAAACATACCTTGCGGTGGTTAAGATTCCTCAGACGAATCGTAGATTTGAACACTTTGTATAATAGTGCCGCGCCGTTGAACGAGGCAGACTGCAACCACTTTGTAAGTCTGTCGATTACCGTCACACTCCCCTGCCACTATGCCTTTCGCGAGCACGACTGCCCTCATGGATGACGGTGCCCTCATGGATGAGGGCACTCGAAGCCCGAGAGGATGGCAGACAATTAGGTCATTCCAAACCGATCGTTTCTGGTAATAAGCATAATAAAGTTTATTATAAATAAATACAATAAATATAATAAATAAATAAATAATATGATTTTAATTTCTTTCAAATTATTCTTTAATTTTTTATCAAAATATGAAATTTTTTTTTTGATAAATAATAAATGAAATCATAACCTCTCGATCTATCAATTGGCATACATCATCCTGGTCTTATAAATTCAATATGAGCAAATGGAAAAGGAGAATGGAGTTCCTCTCAATTCATATCTGTGTTTTTTTATTCCTTTGAGTAGGTTGAGTAGGAGGTAGATTTAAACCCTAAAATCAGCTTTTCTCGTTAGTTTTGGGTTAGTGTTGTCTGTGATGGAAAAGCTAGAGGTTAGATCATGCTCTGAGTTGCGAGATAGTTTGTTAGTGAGTTATTGTGAGGGGCATCCTTTTTTTGTGAATTGCGGTTGAGATTTGAAATAGTAGTTCTATGGTTGGGTGGAACTTTCTTCCCAAGTTGCATAAACATTTTATAAAGATAATTGTTTATCTATTTTTGTTGAGTTATTTATGATTTCATGGCTATGCATTTACTCTTTGTAAGAGAATGGTTTTATAGGGTTGTTATAGACATTTTATTAGTCTCATTTGTGCTTGTTTAGAATTTCATTTAATTATAGGTATCATAAATTAGTTGAATATGTGTTTAAGTTGTGACAAGCTACAACAAATAAATTTGCAAGAAGAATTTTTTTTATGTGTTATTCTTTAAGTAATGTTCCGTGGTTCAACTCGGAAATGTTACATATTGTATAATTTGAATAGTGTTCAGAATTTGTCGGAAAATCCACAGTGTTGATGACATCTTGTCGTCGACGTTTCGGATCCATAGTGGTTATTGTGATTAATTAATTACAGAATAATGATTTCTTGTTAGAATATATTAACCAATTAATACTATTGAAACATGGCTAACATATTAATTGAAACATAGCTAACATAGATCATTCTTAACTTTAAGTTTACTCAACACCTACAATTATTACAAAATAAACATATATTATTTTATATGATTAAAATATCTATAGTTTTTTTAACAAATAGTAATTAATTGAAACATAGCTAACATAGATCATTCTTAACTTTAAGTTTATTCAACACCTACAATTATTACAAAATAAACATATATTATTTTATATGATTAAAATATCTATAGTTTTTTTTAGCAAATCGTACTTATAATATAATATGTATAGGATAGATATATCTTAACAAGGATCTATTAATATTAAATAAAGATAAACATATAATTATAAATTAAAGTGAGAATTATGATAGTATATTTTAAAATGATTATTTTTTTTTTTCATTTTATTTTATTAACTTTATTGACTAACCAACATTTTCATGAGACAAGGTATGAAGCTACAACAAATTTTACAACACTTTATTTTCTTCCTTAATCTTAAATCTACTAAATACTTAGAAGAATAAAATAATTAACATTTAATATTTTAGTATTTAAAATATCTAAGTTTTATTAAGTTTTATTAACAAATAGATTTATAGTGAAATAGATTTGATAGTGAAAGAAGTAATAAATGGATCTTACAAAAACCTATTAATCCCGAAAACACATAAAAAAAAATTAAGTATCTAGATTGGTTACCATGGATCTATTGTGCCATTTTTTTTTGTTTTTCATTTTATTTTATTTATTTTAGATACATTGACCCACATTGTGATGGAAAACATCTCTTCTATCATGAGTTTTGATATCTCCTTTATTAATGCAATAAATTAATGCAATAAATAATGAGTGAGCTAATAAGTGGACAAACTTAATTTTTTAAGTAACTTATTCCTCTTTTTTTCTTGTGGGGGGAACTTTAAAAAAATGTCAAGTTTGTCCACTTAACTTATTCTAATAAATAAATTACACAAGTAACAATAATATTTCTCATTCCCCTAGTTCCATAACATACAACCCTTATTCACTTCCTACAATAAATGAAATTCTGACCTTTTAACATATAGTATTTGTAGAGGTGGTTTTTTTAGCCTTCTGTTTTATAATGATGGTTTATGGTTTCAATCTTGGGCTTGAATAACTAGTGCAATAAATAAATAAAGGGGACAATCAACAAGAATATCTCTCATTCTTGTGGGCCATTATGTAACAACTCTATAATAAATGAAATTATGACCTCTTAGCTCATAGTATTTGTTTAACTAAGTTCTTTATTTTACAATGTTTGCTTAGTATGAACAAATAGAGAATGAAATTTTTATAAATTCAATACACAAAAGGTCCAAAACATCATTTAATATCAATAAATAAATTACACAAATAACAAGAAAATATTTTATATTCATAACTCCATATATTAACAACTTCTCCACTTCCTATAATAAAAAAACTAATAGATAAATTACACAAATAACAAGAAAATATTTTATGTTCATAGCTCCATATTTTAACAACTTCTCCACTTCCTATAATAAAACAAAATTATAGCATTTTATTCGTAGTATTTTTTTGCTATAATAACAAAAATTATGGCTTCTTATTAGGTAATATTTTTTCAAGTGATTTCTTTAGTTTTATGATTTACCAACAGTTGTTTAAAGTTTCTGTTGTAAAACTTAGATAGCTAATGCATTATTTTATCAGAATAAATAAATTGTAAATTGCACAAGTAACTTGATCTCTAATAACTCATTAGTTTATTAATGCAATAAATAAACTACACAAATCCAATAAATAAATTGCACAATTAACAAGATCTCTAATAAATCGTCATTTTATTAATGCAATAAATAAAGTACACAAATAACAATAACATCTCTATTAATACAATAAATAAACTATACAAATAAGAATAACATTACTATGATTTGAAGTTAGACCAACTTTTCATTTGGTTTTTACAATATTTAAAATATATCTTTTTATCCTATAATATTTGTTAAATCATTTAATAAATTAATTAATTAATACAAAAAATAAGCTATACAAATAACAATAACATTACTATGATTTGAAGTTATCCCATAATATTTGTTAAGTAATTTAATAAATTAATTAATTAATACAATAAATAAACTACACAAATAACAATAACATTACTATGATTTGGAGTTACACGAACTTCTCATTTAATTTTTACAATATCTGAAATATATCTTTTTATTTTATAATATAAATAACAATAAAATTACTATGATTTAAAGTTATCCCATAATATTTGTTAAGTAATTTAATAAATAAATTAATTAATACAATAAATAAACTACACAAATAACAATAACATTATTATGATTCGAAGTTGGACCAATTTCTCATTTGCTTTTTACAATATCTAATATATACCTTTTTATCCCATAATATTTATTAAGTAATTTAGTTTTTTAATTTTATATTTCTCAATAATTATTTAAAACTCTTATTAAATTAATATTTTTTTAATTTCTTTCAAATTGTTCTTTATTATTTATCAAAATATTAAAAAAATAATTTGATAAATAATAAATGAAATCATAACCTCTCGATCTATGGATCTATCAATTGGCATACATCATCCTGGTCTTATAAATTCAATATGAGCAAATGGAAAAGGTGAATGGAGTTCCTCTCAATTCAGATCTGTGTTTTTTTATTCCTTTGAGTAGGCTGAGTAGGAGGTACATTTAAACCCTAAAATCAGCTTTTCTCGTTAGTTTTGAGGTAGTGTTGTCTGTGATGGAAACGCGAGAGGTTAGATCATGCTCCGAGTTGCCAGATAGTTTGAAACAAGAGATATTGAAGCGGTTGCCAGTTGAATGCATATGTAGGTTTCGCAGCGTTTGCCGACAATGGAATGCTTTCCTT
>SNQJ01S0057162.1:83282-109311 GCA_010110895.2 Picea sitchensis
TTCCCAAACAGTTTGCAGCTCACCCTTGGTACCATGGTTTGGATAATGATTCTTTCATGTATTCAATTCAAAATACCATCGAAGATGAAGTTCCAACTCATCTTGTTGAAGAGCCATCAGTTGATATGATGTGCATATTTGATGACTTTTCTTATTGGCATAATCTACCCAAGTGTGATCAGTATGATCATGATCATGAGGCTGAAATAGATGTTGACTGTTCAAAGAAACCAACAACATGTCATTGGAAAGAAGAAGATCAATTACATATCAGATATGACAATCAGCCTCTGCCCAACAATCATGACAACGATGAGGAAAATGCAACAAATTTCAGAGTAAGGGAAAAATCTTTTTCCCTTTTGTTTCTCATCTTTTCAATTTCTGAAAAGAAACTCTAGGCAAGTTGTAAATAGTGAAGACAAAAAATATTCTGATGAGTTAGTAAAGGATGTCATTGATGACGTGGGACCTGTTTTAGACCCAAAATCACAGTCACTAATTTCCCTTGATTTTCAAAGTCCAGATGGAAGTCCAGAGCTCGAAACAAGATTTGAAACAGTGGAATGTAATTCTATCCCATTAGATTATAATTCATTTCAAATTTTGAAGGAGACTCTTGAACAAGTGTTGAAGGATAAATACATAAAAAGTTAGGAAATTTCATTTGAATCAATGCAGTAGTCTTGACAGTATTTTTAAGATCCAATAGTTGATCGATTGGATGACTTGTGTGGTCAAAATCATTCTTCATTCGCCAGTCATGAACTGAAAAGATGTTATGATATTGGCATGATCAGGTAGTCAGTTACAGGGGTGTGTTCAACAGAAGCATCATTTCAGAACCCATCAGAAAAGTTGCAGCCATGTCTGGAAGTGCATGAAGATGCAAATAGCACAACTATAGCATTGAATCATGAAGTTGAGTTGGTTAAATTTGAATATCCAGTAATAGGTAAAGTTTATCTTGATCCAATGGTTATTTATATGGAGAAATTGTTCATCACAGAGACGCAATGAATTTCCATTTTTTCTATTATGTGTCATGATTATCAAGCCCCTTGTGATGAAGATCATGATGGAAATCATTTCATGATGCCTATGCAAGTTCTACTTCTGATATTGATTGAAAACATTGAAAGAGCAGAGTTGTTAGAGAAGTTTCTTGAATGGTTGCATTGGCATTATTGTATCATTTAGAATGACAAAATTATTAGTACCATAGGGTAGGTATGGGAATGAGAATAAGCTCAGCATTCTGAGCATCTCTTTTTCAGAAGTGTTCATTTTGATTTGGTTTCAGTTGCAAGATCAGAACAGGTACAGGTTGCATAATAAGATTTTGGGATCAACCCAATGGATAAAACACCGGTCTACATGTTCAGAGTTCACTGGTTCTTGACACCTCCTAAAAGAGCTACCATTCCTAGGTGGAGCCTATGTTAGAGTGTTATAATCATAGGTAACTCGATTCTTCGACTGTTGATTTGGCATTTCCCCCGTGATGAAGACTTATGGATTGGTTTACCCATTTATCCCCTCCATCCATTTCCCCCAATCCTCCATCACCCTGCTGCATCCTTCATTCACCGATGTGCCCTCACTCCCTTGCCCCTTTGTCCCATTGACTACGTCTCTCTCACCACTCATCCCTACATGAATAAACAAACTTAGGATACTAAAATTATCGGTTAGTTTAATAAGGTAATTGACCATAAATAAAAGATTAGATTAATTAATAATGTTAGTAATTAGTAGTCCCCGAGGTGTAGGACAGTCGGTGACAGAGTGTGTTGTTAAGCCACTCCGTGTTGAAAAGTCAGCGGTTCGAAACCTGTGGGGACAAAAAATCCAACCATGTTAAGGGTTGGTGTGGCTCAGGCCGGGTGTGATCCCCGGGTGATTTTGATGGCTTAGATGCTCCTAAGTCGCGGTTTCTCAAGCCACAGGTTAATCCCGATGCCAACAGGTTCGACCACATTAACAAACAAAAAAAAAATGTTAGTAATTAGTAAATAGGTTAATAAAGTTAGGGTAATTAGACAAATAATCCAGATTGAGTCTTGTTAGAAATTAATTAATTAATTAATTTAGTTAATTAATAATAAGGTTAGTGTTTATTAATTTAACATTAATTAAAACAAATACAAATTAAAAAACATTAATAAAAACATATAAATTAATAAATAAAAAATACATATAAANAGGTTGAATCTTGTTAGAAATTAATTAATTAATTAATTTAGTTAATTAATAATAAGGTTAGTGTTTATTAATTTAACATTAATTAAAACAAATACAAATTAAAAAACATTAATAAAAACATATAAATTAATAAATAAAAAATACATATAAATTAATAAATAAAAAATACATATAGATTAAAAAGAATTAAAAATATAATAAACTAAAAAATAAATTAAACATAAAAAACAAGCCTATCCTAAGTTCCTACCCACTCCCGCGTGCATTCTGGACCCCCCCCCTCACGTCCCATCACACCAATGGGGGTCCAGAATGAGTGGTTTCACATTACCACCCCTTGGAAACTTGTCGTATCCACATGCCAGTGGACTCCCCCCCCGGAAAATCTCTTACCGCCTTAGGGGGTCCGGAATTACCACTTTGGCCAAAAAAAAAACACTTTCCCAGTGTTTTCAACCAGTCGTTTTCTGAAGGAATTTCTGGGAAAACGAAGATGAATTTTAAAAAATTGAAAGAATTTTTTGTTTATAACGGGCCGAAGAACAAAAACCTCTCGCATTTTTTTCACAGGTGCCATGAGAAGGGACAATCAAAGCCATCTTCAAGCCCCATTTTTCCAGTTTTTCATTTTTTTGTTACAGTCCTGATTTTGCGACAGCGGTTTCTGCGATCTGGAGGTGAATTTGGCGAAACTGAAGGATTTTTTTGTCCAGAACAGACCCATATACAATAACCTCCTTCCTCTCTTTCCCAGGTGTCATATTTGAAGAGAAACATATGTCTGAGCAAACCCCTGTTTTGCATAAATTCGACCTATTTTTCATGGCGGACAGTTCAATATTTTTAGGGATTTTTTCTATTTTTGGTCAAGATTGCCTAGCTGTCAAAGAAGGAATTCAAAAGTGAAATTGTTGATAATGGTTTGGCCCCTTAAGATAGGATCTAATTCTGTTTTTGTGGAAAATGTTTGATCTTGTACTATTTTTAGTATTTTAGTTCATGTTTAATAGGATCTTAGTTTTTGATGTAAAGGCTATAAAGCCTATGCTTTCGAGGTTTAAAGGGGTTAGACTGGAAGGGAGATGGCATGGAGATATTCCTATCCACTGTAAAATGTTTTCAAACCTGTAAATGACTTTTATGGATGAATACATAGGAACTATATTTCCAGATTCCTGTGTCATTTTCTATGGTGATGTTTTCTCTGGTGTAAATTGTTATTCATTTGTTTTCATATTGTTTTTTCTGTTCTCATTGCTTATAAGAAGAGTATGCTCAGGATTTTTCATGGACACCCTGATCTGGCTTAAAGAAAATGTTTATGTTTTCTTTTGAAGATTGAATGTAGAATTCAGATAAGCTTTGCTCTGCATTTGGAATGACCCCTGATCTTTTCCTCTCTCCACCACACAAATTATAAGAATCCACTGATATGACTGTATTTCCTGGATACATATGTCTCTGTTATTTATTCATTTAATCGTATTTTGTCTTTGACTCCATTTTTCCCAATGACCCTTTGTTGTCTCAAACAAAAACTTTAAAACAAATCTTGTTCTGCATAGCAAGCCTAATATCCTATGTCAAACAAATCTAAATTTGACAGAGATATCCCTCTCTGAGTCATCAAGGGATAGATCCTTGACTTGAAGTAGTTTTGATGTTGCCTCTGTGACTGCCTCCACAGCCTTGGGAAAATTACAAAGTTCTAACACAGTCATTGACTCCAACGACTGAGGACATATATTTCTTGATTAGCCTCTCGAGGAGAGGGGAACCAGTCAACCTGCGTACATTTCCCCCTGGGCCCTTCAACATCCTTGACTACATCGAGATGCATTGCGAGGTCAGCACTGAGAATGTAGGTTCTCAGGTGCCCATCCACAAGATCACCATCCTATCATTGAAGGTGGTCATTTTTATTATTGGGCGGCTCACTGGATCTGCGACCCTACACCAGGCTTCTCGGGCGCACATATATTATGTAACACAATGCCTAGATGCACAAATATTTTACTAGAGCATGACCATGCTTGACTACATGAATAGGCAGCTCACAGAGTGTCGAGAGCATAGAAACAAGAACTTCGGTTTCAATACCATTTTGTGCTCATTCTTCTTTGAGAGGGTACCCAGTCTAAGTTTGACAAAGACGGTACGGGGGCATGTGGCCTCCTTCCCAGCAGTATGTATATGGGAAACATTGTTTCCATGGAAGAGGGGAGGAAGGACCGTAGAGGCCTTTGATGACATGCTCTTCGATTGGTGGGAACGAAAAATTCCAGTGATAGAGGAATACCCCTAGGCTAGAATCAAATTTTCTAGAGATCCAAACATGCTCGTACCTCTGGAGAGGGGAGAGGAGATATAGGTACATGAATTTAAATTTATTTAATTTTTAGTTTCTTTTTTATATATCATTATTTTATATGCATCAGATTATTGACAATTGTGTATCTGTTATGTATAGATGTGGGACTAGTGCGCCTGATAGACTTCTCGAGGACTAGGAGACATCCTCGACCAGAGGTAGTAGCAACAATAGTCGGTGGACCAGCAGCCATAGGGGGACCTCGTGCCAAAGAGGCTGAGAGAGTTTTGAGATGATTGGAGCGTAACCTCATCACGATCACTCGTGCACTTCCCATGGTTGAGATCAAGGATCTCCTGCCATCCATGCAACCTCATGTAGTTGGGGTGCCACGGACTTGGGTTCAACTCTTTCAGCGTTTCACAAACATCGTCGTTCACTATGGCAGAGCTAATAGGCTCCGAGCTTAGATAGGATGGACTTATTATGTGTCAAGGGAACCCTTTATGTATATAGTTTTAGGGAATAAGCCCTATGACATGTAGCAGATTATTATTTTAGAGGTGTTCGTACCCACCTATGTACTCTGATACTTTTTGATATATATATATTTACATCTTTTATGTCTTCCAGACCACATTTATTTTCAAATGTATGTACATGTGTATGTGTGTGCTTTTTTTTATGTGTGTGCAAAATGCCAATCTAATACATGATTAGCTAAAGTATACATTATTTGATTTAATATACTAGGAACATGGATATGCGTAATGTAATCAAAGAAACGTTCTAAGGGACATACCCTAAGGAAGCATCAGTGTAAAGTAGGATCATAAATGCGGTAAAACCCAGTTAACTGAGACACAACCAACTGAGCATCTAGGTAGGCTGGGAGGTGAGAAATGCCATGAGAGAAAGCATCATGAAGAAACTCTATCATTGTGTTGTACTCGGCAACATTGTTTGTGGCATCACATAGACAGATACCTCTGGAAGATAGCAACTAGCCTTGAGGCGTGAAAATCACCTGTTGACATAAGGACAAACCCAGGGTTCAACGCTACAACAACGCACCAACAAAAACCTAACTATCGGCCCGTTCGACAACACCTGCGAATTAGATGAAGTCTCACCCGAGGTATATGCAGGGGTGGTTGCATCACTCAAGTGTCTGCAACCTTAGCTGGGACACAGATCTGTGATTATAATACTTAACAGATCACTTAGTATCAATAGTTCATCAATATTTAACTAATAACTACTACACATATAAAATAGAGCATCACATCATTCACTCAGATCTAATGTATTTGAGTAATTTACATAAGGAAACAAATATGATATAATAGATCAAGCACTAAGCATATTCATACAGATCAGATATAACATTCTCACACATTATTAGCACTAAGCATAAGCATATTTATTTCTATCAAATCACTTAGCAAGAGAAGTATAAACACATCAAGACAAGCACAAAGTGGAGCAACACAGTGTTTATGTTGTTCACCCCCTCCCTAGGGCTATGTCCACCAACTCTTCTTCTTTATTGTCTTCAGTCAATCGGTTACAAGCACAGAGCCTCAAAACCCTACTTCGCCAAGGACAGGAGATCTGCGCACCTCACTAGATTCTCCTTCCTTGCGTTACAACACAAAGCACTTCACACCCTGTTACAATACCTTACACCTAGCTCTGCAAGTCTCTCACAGTATGCACAAAGCATCTTCAAACCAAACTTTCACTTAGTACTTAGCTCGTATCACATAGATGCTTACACATATACGCCTCTACCTTACATTTCCTAGACATCTATTTATACTTTACAAAATAGGCCTAAGATTGGGTAAACCCATAGGCTAACATCCAAATCTTCTTTCTCTTGCGCTTCTCCTTCGACAAGTTCTTGAAGTCTAAAAATAGGTCAAAATATCCCAAAACTTGGTCAAGGGCCAACAGGCCCCCTGTAATGTACCTCAAAATTTACATAAAAAAATAATTTTTAATTGGGGACGTTGAGTTGGTTTTGTGTCCTTGAGGCCTTTCAGTAACTTGTCAACCCTAAGGTACATCCGTCTTATTGCCTTTCACTCCTCTATCCTATTTAACATAAGGTCGTCACTTCCTATTTCGATAATGTGTTGCACACAAACAACAAGTCCATAACTAGGGACCATTCGTTTCATGGAAACCTAATACTATCCACTGTCTTATTTTCAAAGCCACCTTAAGACATGTAGAAGTAACTACTTAGAGTCGCTATCATACATTGCGAGGTTAGAGGTGTCATTCCTTAAGAAGTTTAATCCGATATATGTAAGTAACATTATAAAATCAACAAGTAGAAGTTAACCCTATTCGGAAAACAAAGGTATAGTGGTTTAACCTGGGCGATTAAACTTGCACCTTGAAACTAAAGTGCGCAGAGGGTTAATCTTATGGAGGTTATGGATATGATCATATTACATATCACTCATTAGGTAATGACAAGGGATAACAACCTCGGTTGTTTAATGCAAGTTAGTTGTATTTGACATATAATGGTGCAGTAAGAAAGCCATCTGGTTGCCTTGCCATTAATGCTCTTAGCAACCGATACAGGTGGAAACTCTTGTGCCTTAAAGGCCTGTCTGCACATTTAAAGAACCTAGGAATATGTCTACTCAGCACAGAGCTTGACTGGCATGCCCTAAGGAGACGTCGACACCTCCCCTATGATCACATGGACTAATTGCGAAACCTCCTCCCCTTTACTCCATTCATAGGTTACTCTCGTACCCTTCACTCTCATTCAGGTTTTGGTTTGGGTGAAAGAGGAAGCACCGTCTCAGTCCATTTTCATTCGCACCCTGGTTAAGGTTTTTGTGAAGGAGGGGAGACGTTACAGACCACTCCTTTTTTTGGCTTAAACATCATGGTCAAGAGTTCATGGTTCCAGTTATTGTGCTAGATGCGTGGAGATTCTGGGTGGCACTTCTCGACAACAACTCTGTGTGGTAAGTTTACCTTCGTCTATTCTTTTATTTACGCGTTAGAAATCATTTTTCCTCGTATGTAGGTATGTGCATGCCTATGTTATTGGTTGGTCCTCGATAGTATCCTCATCTTACTTCCAGGGTACTGTGGTAAAAGGGAATCGGTTTCTCTTGGTAAGGGTTTGGTTTCTATCATAATTTTAACCTGTTACTGCAACATTCATCCTATCGGGACCGAACCATTCCTCATATCACAACGTCTGTTATGAAAGTGTACTCGTAATGTTTATTTGGTTAAACCCTTGTTATTGGTCCTAGTTTCCTCTGTTGGATAGTGCTTTGGCACGTCAATGATCTTCTGTGTTTGAGTATAGTGTTCGCTAGTATCATTGATTTGAAGCGAATTTTTTCCAACGGCCGAAAGTGTTTAATCTCTTATGTTTATGTTGAATGTTTCAAAGGTTTTTATATTTACCATGTTCATTTATACTCCTTTCATTCTTTTTGTTATTCCTGCAATAACTTCTTTGGATTATGCACTAGTATCTATTATTAATGATGGGCCCCTTGATGTGCGAGGGTACCCATCAGGGAGGCACAAACTCCTCTTCCCCTTTCGATCCGGGAGGTGTAGCGTGATGGCAGAAGGCACAAATCCTTTGTTTTAGTTAATTATTCAACGCCCCCCTTTCTAGTTACTTTTTGTTCTGTAACTTAAACATATTATCCTATTTGGTTATGTTTTAATGCTTCTCTTTATTTTGTGTAGGTGAGAGCATGTCGAAGCATCGGGACGCCCTCTTCACTCCATCAAAAGGTATTTGGGTTCCAACACAATATCTAATTTATTTCGAGATTTCAAACCCTGCTAATCCAGGCTCTGATCCGTTCCTAAAGTCTAAGAATTTTAATTCCAAGTTCTGTGATAGTTGATACGGGGTACGCCCTGAATTGTATAAAATAATTCTGGTATACAGAACCACTGCACAGCTTGCGCCTGGTTGGACTTTCATAACTAGAAAGTTGTTTTTGTTAAGTAAAGTGCTCATTATATAATGTGTAATGATTTTTTGTGGATTTGGGATCCTGAAGTACTCTCCTCTATATACTTCGAGGATGGTTTTTGTACTACAGATTTGAATTTCTTTCCTAGCTATTCTAGCTATTTTTGTTTCCAGAATTGAATCTTATTATTGAATGTACAGTTCCTTTCCAAAAATGATTCAGCCATGCACAGTGATACGCTTAAAGGTTTTGTTCTTTCCCAGAAATTATGTGCGATGATTCCCAGATTTCGTTTATGCTAAATTTTGATGTAAAAATTAGTTTTGGGCTTACACATCACAAGCTATTTACCTTTGTTTCAGTTATCATTATGGTATAATCCCTTATAGGTCTATTCACCAGAAGGTTCGATGGCAACATTATTCGTTTGGGTTTACCTATCGTTCACTATTTACCTTCTATTTATATTACCATTATTAAATAAGTCTCTATAGGTTTGGTTTGGGTTTACGTATCTTGCAATCTTTACCTTCTGATTCTATTACCTTTAATGAATAAGCCTCTATAGGTCTGCTCACACGAAATAGGCAGCATGGTTATTACGACATAAATTTGTGGTTTAACTGTAGGTAAGTTTTTGATTAACAGAGTCATCCCTAACTTACTGTCATATCTATCTTGAATTATATATGTATATATAACCTTCCTGTAATGGGGTCTGAGGAGTTTTTACCCTTTTCTTTGAAATAAAAATTTCCCTCTTATAAGGTTATCTATCCACTTAGTACTACAGGATTTTGGTGTAGACAGTTTACTCTAGCATCATTCCTCCTATGTCGCAGAAGGTCCATTACAATGTATATCTATATATATCGGTTCGTAAAAATAACTATACCAGTTTATAAGTATATCGACTAGTAATTCAATGTTGTAGGGTATATTTGTTGGATTATGAATGATATGCTCATTCGAGGTGGCTCACTGTTTACTATAAGAATCCATAGGAAATCAAATCCACCACAACTATTGGTGCGCGTGGCTTCTAGTACTTACGCAACAATCTTGTTTCATTTTACTTGACAGAATTAACTAAGAATATAATGGTAAATCTGAAATCCGGTCTGTTATGGGGTTTGTAACTACTACAAAATTCGTTTTGCTATTTAGTATATTCCAAGATTTTTAGTAATTACCCAGCATCACATCTAAATAAAATAGTCTATTTCTAGCCAATAATTATGAAGTAAAATGCTAGATCTTTCCCATAGCATTCAACCAGAAAATTCATACATAGAAGTAAACAGATTACAACACATAACATTTGACTAGAATAAGGTAGAGTTACACATTTGAACCAGATTTACAGGAAGAAAAAGGGAACAACCATGTTCCTCCCAACTGTAGAATAGGGTGGCCAATCTACTTGCCTGATTCACCCCCTAGCCTGACCATGAGTCCATGAGGGCAAATTGAAATCTCCTCTCCAGCAATGTCCTTCGAATTCCAGCAGTATCCCCCTTGCCTCAGACTCACACAGTAGTGCTCATAACAACAAGAACAAAATTTCATAGTCTTCTTTCCCCAGCATACTTGGCAGTGTCCTGCCCCCTCACATATGCTCTTTTAATAGTTTGCCTAGGACATTTTCCCTCTCTTGGGGAATTTCCGCAGCTTTCTAAATCACTAATTTTCAGGGGTTTTTATTGGCCAAATCACTGATTTTCCACTTGTAACAATCATCCCAGAGTTAATTACAGTGTGTTCCCCACTCATGGAGTCATGGTCAACTAAATTCAACATGGCTGCTCCATTTGTCCTCCTGCAATCAATATAAAATATTCTATTTTTTTCCTTTTTCGCACAAGTGTCATAATCAAGTAGTTAGTTGGGACAAATCAGATCTCTTCCCAACAGTCAAATCATTTATTACAATTATAAAATTTGAAATTCGGAATTGCCATAAATGGCAAAAATTTTCCAATTTCAAAATTTACTAAAAATATAAATAAATTTCCAGTAATTTAGATTCTAAATTATTTTTTTAATTTCTTTATTTTGGGGGATGTCACATCTTCCCCCTTAAATAAAACTCTTTCCTTAGTGTTCATTCCATTCCTGGAACAGGATTGGATGAGATTTCCGCAAATCTCCCTCCAATTCCCAAGTGGCTTCCTCAGGACTAAAGTGCTTCCATTGCACCTTTACCTGAGCGATGGATCTGTTCCGAAGTGCTATTTCTCTCCATTCCAAAATGCACAGGGGTTCCACCTAGAACTCACCTTCGGGTTCCACCTGCACCAAGTTCCAATCAATCATATGAGTAGGGTCATGAATATACTTTTTCAGCAATGAAACATGAAATACATTATGAATTCTTAGATTAGATGGAAGTGCAAGTCGGTATGCTACAGGTCCAATTCGAGCTAGTATCTTGAAGGGCCCACAAAACCTGGGTGCCAACTTGGCACAGTTCCCTAACTTCAATGATCTTTTTCAGGGTTTGACTTTTAAATAAACATGGTCTCCTGTTTGAAATTCTAGGTGCCTTCTTTTTTTATCTGCATAGCTCTTTTGTCTGTCCTGTGCTTCTTTCAAGTTCTTTTGTACCTTTCTAACCATGTTCTCCATTTCTTGGAGAATTTCGGGTCCGACCATGAGTCTGTCAGCCGAGTTATCCTAGCTAATTGGAGTCGTACATTTTTTGTCGTACAATATTTCGAAAGGGCTTAACTTAGCTGAAGTTTGGTACCCATTTTTATATGCAAATTATACCAAGTGCAAATAGTCTTCCCACTTGTTCAGTTTTGTTCTTACATACATGCAGAGCATATCCTCCACAATCTGGTTTGTCTTTTCGGTCTGTCCATCCATTTGTGGATGATAAATTGTACTGAAATTCAAGTTGGTATTGAGCCCTGCAAACAATTCCTTCCAAAAGGTGGATGTGAATTTTACATCTCTATCTGAAATCACCATTTTTGGAATACCATGCACTCTAAAGATTTCTTTCATGAATATTTCAGCAATGTTTATAGCTTTAAAAGTAGACTTTACAGGAATAAAGTGTACAGACTTACTGAGTTTATCGATTACAACCATGATAGAGTCATTATGTTTCTGAGTTTTAGGCAAACTTGTTATAAACTCGAGTGATATAGTCTCCCATTTCCATTCTGGTACTGGCAATGGTTGTAATAGGTTGGCTAGATGTTGGTGCTCGACCTTAACCTGCTGACAATCTTAGCACCTTGCCAAATATTCTATTGTTTCGCCTTTCATGTTTGGCCAATAAAATAGTTTCCTTAGTGTTGCTATCATTTTCTGGTAACCTAAGTGGCCAGAATATGGCTTTTTATGTACTTCGTCCAAGATTGTCAATTTTAACCCTGTTGAATCTAGTATGTAAAGTCTGTTTTTAAACCGTAACAGTCCCTTCTTGTCGATACTTAGATCTGGTTTCTCTAAGTTCGCAGTATTGTTCGATATATCTATCTTTATTTTAGTATAGTTTTCGTCATCATCACCTGCCATCCTTATTCTTCCTTCCAGATCACTTTCTGCTCTGCTAACATTCATCTCAAATAACCCATGGATTCTTCTACTTAAAGCATCTGCTACCTTATTTTCCTTGCCTTTGATATGTCTGACCTCGAAGTCGAATTCGCTCAAGAAGGCTAACCACCTTGCTTGCCTTGCGTTAAGATATGGTTGGTTAAATAGATATTTTACCCCGCTATTGTCCATTAATAATAAGAATCTTATGCCCATTATGCAGTGTCGCCACATCTTTAAGGCGTGTATTACTGCTACTAATTCTAAGTCATGAGTGACGTAATTTCGCTCGTGTTCCTTCAATTTCTAGGACTCATAGCAAATAACGTGTCCTTCCTGGGTTAGGACACCACCTAGTCCTTCCTTACTTGCATCAACACATACAGTGAAGTCTTTATTGGGGTTTGTTACCTTCAATATGGGTGTCATTGTCAATAACTCCTTTAGTTTATTGAAGTTGTCTTGACATTTCTCTGACCAGTTAAACATGGTTCCTTTCTTTTGTAATGATGTGATAAGGTAGGCTATCTTGGAAAACCCTTCTATAAATCGACGGTAATATATGATGATTCCCATGAACGACCATAGATTCGCTACATATTTAGGTACCAGCCATTCCCTAATGGATTTTGTCTTTTCCGGGTCTACGACAATTCCCTCTGCTAAAATTATATGTCCAAGATATTGTATCTCTTTCTGGTAGAAGTCACACTTGTCGAAATTGGCATACATTTTGTGCTTCCTTAATGTTTGCAGCACTATTCTTAAGTGTTCCTCATGTTCCTCCTCCATCTTTGAATAGACTAGGATATCGTCAATGAATACTACCATGAACTTTTCAAAGTACTCACTGAAAATACTGTTCATTAGGCACATAAAAATGGCTGGTGCGTTAGTGAGTCCGAAAGGTATGACTACAAACTCGTAATGTCTGTATCTTGTCTGAAATGTTGTTTTGTTTATGTCCTCATTTTTTATCCGAACCTAATGATAACCAGATCATAAATCAAGTTTTGATAAGATCTTGCCCCCCCCCCACTTGATCAAACAGATCATTTATCCTTGGTAAGGGGTATTTATTCTTAATAGTCATTTTGTTCAGTTGTCTATAATCGATACATAATATTAGAGTATCGTCCTTCTTTTTCACAAATAGGACTGGTGCTCCCCAAGGTGAGACACTCGGTCTGATGTACTCTTTGTCTAACAATTCTTGTAATTGTATTTTTAATTCTGTCAGTTCAGGTAGACTCATCTGGTAAGGCGCCTTTGAGATAGGGCCAAAACTGGGTAACAGGTCTATGGAAAAGTCTATTTCCCTTCTAGGGGGTAATTTTGGTATCTCATCCACAAACATGTCTCTGAAATCGCATAGGATAGCAAAGTCTTCCAACTTTGGCTTATCCTCCTTTTCTTCTAGATTCGTCACTTGGATGGCATAAACTTGGCATCCTTTTCTCATACATTTCATTAGTTGCATTGCTGAAATTTGTCTGACTGATACCGGTTTTGCTATACCTTGGGTTGTCCTGGTAGTATCAGAATCATCCTTATAACTGAGCATCTTTGTATAACAATTTAATATTGCTTTGTGTCATTCCAACCAGTCCATCCCAATAATCATATCATAATATCCTATTGGTAGGATTTTCAGGTCGGTCTTTATACTTTGACCATCTAAGTTGAACTCAAAATCCGGAACAAACTCCGCTACCTTTCTTTTAGTACCAGTCGCTAATTATACAAGCCATGATTTCCCGTGCTTCAGTTTCTTAAGTTTGTTTGACTTGGCTACATTAGCTGTAATATAACTTAACGTAGCTCCAGGGTCAATTAAAATAGAAATTCGAGTGTCATTGATTTTACCTTCAATTTCTACCATCGAGGATCGGTGGTCATCTTGTCGACCATCTATGGCTGCATTTATCCGATGTAGGCTTCTTCCCACATCTCCCACTGTCAAGGCAACCTGCAGATTATGAACAACAATTCTATTTGTTGAACTCAAACGTGGACAGTTCCTCCTTAGATGAGGCTCTCCACATTCCCAACACTTTAATGGCTCGCGGGGATTGTCTCCAAACTTCTTCATTCCCAGGTTTACTGGTTTACCATTGCCTTGCATATTCGGATGGTTGGAGTGAAAGTCCTTTCTTGGAAAAAAAAATGTTGTATTCCGATGAGGAGATGGCTGGTACCCCTTCTTTCGTTGGTTCATTCGCTCTTGTTTCTTATCCTTCCATGCTTTGGGAAACTCTACCCGTTGTTTGTACTGATCGTAGCACATTCGGGCTTTTTTGAATACTTCACTCAAGGATTTGGGGTTGTCAAAATCAATTATGTCCTTGTATGACTGTGGTAGGCAGCTTAGAAAACGCTGAATTTTTACTTTATCCTCTTGGATGTATGGTACAAACCTTAACAGTTCTAAAAAATTATTTATAAGGTCCTCCATTATCATCTGTCCAAGTCGTAACTCATAGAACTCTTTTGTCTTTCTTTCATAGTAACTTTCTAAAAGGTATTGTTTCTTTAAATACTTCTTAAAATCATACCATTCCAACTATTTTTCCTTTAGGCCCTTGGCCAATTTCAGGTCCTGCCACCAAATGTTGGCCTTCCCTTTCAGATTGTAGATGGCCATTCTGACCTTCATGTTGCTGGGATAGTTGTAGATCTGGAAGTATTTTTTGATGTCCAACAGCCATGCTTCAACTTCCTCTCCCATCTTGGATTATCCATCAAAGGTAGCTAGTTTAATCTTTTTAAATTCTCCTTCGAGGTGGTCTACTTGTTTTCTTTTCCTGTCAGATTTAGTTTTTTCTTCAGCTGAAGGTGTTCCTTCCGACGACTATCTCCTTTTTCTGTTTCTGGCCCTGAGTTCTTGGAAGCCCTTTTTCTAACTTCTTCCTCGTGGTTATCGTCTTTTGGGCTTTTCTTGGTCACTATACTACGTAACAGAACTTCATTTATCTCTTGCTGCTCTTGTTGTTCTTTTTTCAATTTTTCATTGTCCGCTTTGAAAATATGCAATTCAACAATAAGGTTCCTCATTGTTTCTAACACTTCCGTGGGTGAACTTCCATTAATGTTCTATCTTGGATCCCCATGGGGTCCCTACTATGGGTTTTCTCCCATCTTTATTTCTGCATCGTCCCGAGCTTCCATAATTAACACAAAACAGAAATAGCTTTATGTTTGTAACCATAAGATTTTTTTGTTAGTTTTACATAAATTGAAATATATATATATATATAGATATAGATATAGATATATACTAAGCAACTATTGTGGCCTTATTCAGGTCTAGTGTTTTCACCTTTTCACTCTAATACCATATGTAATGTACCTCAAAATTTACATAAAAAAAATTAAAAAAATTGGGGACGTTGAGTTGGTTTTGTGTCCTTGAGGCCTTTCAGTAACTTGTCAACCCTAAGGTATGTACGTCTTATTGCCTTTCGCTCCTCTATCCTATTTAACATAAGGTCGTCGCTTCCTATTTCGGTAATGTGTTGTACACGAACAACAAGTCCATAACTAGGGACCATTCGTTTCATGGCAACCTAATACTACCATTGTCTTATTTTCAAAGCCACCTTAAGACATGTAGAAGTAATTACTTAGAGTCTCTATCATACATTGTGAGGTTAGAGGTGTCAGGCCTTAAGAATTTCAATCCAATATATTTAAGTAACATTATAAAATCAACAAGGAGAAGTTAACCCTATACGGAAAATAAAGGTATAGTGGTTTAACCTCGACGATTAAACTTGCACCTTGAAACTAAAGTGCGCAGAGGGTTAATCTTGTGGAGGTTATGGTTATGATCATATTACATATCACTCGTTAGGTAATGACAAGGACTAATAGCCTCGGGTGTTTAATCCAAGGTAGTTGGATTCGACATATAACGGTTCAGTAAGAAAGTCATCTGGTTGCCTTGCCATTAATGCACTTAGCAACCGATACAGGTGGAAACTCTTATGCCTTAAAGGCATGTCTACACATTTAAAGCGCCTGGGAATATGTCTACTTGGTACAAGGCTTGACTAGCATGCCCTAAGGAGATGTCGACACCTCTCCTATGATAACATGGACTAAGTACGAAACCTCCTCCCCTTTACTCCATTCATAGGTTACTCCCGTACCCTTCACTCTCATTCAGGTTTTGGTTTGGGTGAAAGAGGAAGCACCGTCTCAGTCCATTTTCGTTCGCACCCTAATTAAGGTTTTTTTGAAGGAGGGGAGACGTTATAGACCATTCCTTTGTTTGGCTTAAACATTGTGGCCAGGAGTTCACGGTTCCAATTCTTGTGCTAGATGCGTGGAGATTCTGGGTGGCACTTCTCGACAACAATGCTATGTGGTAAGTTTACCTTCGGCTATTCTTTTATTTACGCGTTAGAAATCATTCTTCCTCGTATGTAGGTCTGTGCATGCCTATGTTCTTGGTTGGTCCTCGATAGTATCCTTGTCTTACTTCCAGGGTACTGTGGTAAAAAGGAGTCAGATTCTCTTGGTAAGGGTTTGGTTCCTATCATAATTTTCCCCTGTTACTGCACCATTCATCTTGTCGGGACCGATCCATTCCTCGTATCACAACGTTTGTTATGAAAGTGTACTAGTAATGTTTATTTGGTTAAACCCTTGTTATTGGTCCTGGTTTCCTCTGTTGGATAGTCCTTTGGGGCGTCAATGATCTTTTTTGTTTGAGTATAGTGTTCGCTAGTATCATTCGTTTGAGGAAAAGTTTTTCCAATGGCCGAAAGCATTTAATCTCTGATGTTTATGTTGAATGTTTCAAAGGTTTTCATATTTACCATGTTCATTTATACGCCTTTCATTATTTTTGTTATTCCCGCAATAACTTCTTTGGATTATGCACTGGTATCTTTTATTAATGATGGGCCCCTTGATGTGTGAGGGTACCCATTAGGGAGGCACAAACTCCTCTTCCCCTTTTGGTCCAGGAGGTGTAGCACGATGGTAGAAGGCACAAAACCTCTTCTTCAGTTAAGTATTCAACGACCCCCTTTCTAGTTACTTTTTGTTCTGTAACTTAAACATATTATCCTGTTTGGTTATGTTTTAATGCTTCTTGTTACTTTCTTCAGGTGTGGGCATGCCGAAGCATGGGGACGCCCTCTTCACTCCATCAAAAGGTATTCAGGTTCCAACATAGTATCTAAGTTATTTCGAGATTTCAAACCTCACTGGTCCAGGCTCTGATCTGTTCCTAAAGTCTGAGAATTTTAATTCCAAGTTCTGTGATAGTTGATATGGGGTACATCCTAAATTGTATAAAATAATTCTCGTATACAGAACCACCACACAGCTTGCGCCTAGTTGGACTTTGATAACTAGACAGTCATTTTTGTTAAGTAAAGTGCTCATTATATAATGTGTAATGATTTGTTGTGGATTTGGGATCCTGAAGTACTCTCCTCTATATACTTCGAGGATGGTTTTGGTACTACAGATTCAAATTTCTTTCTTGTATATTCTAGCTATTTTTGTTTCTAGAATTGAATCTTATTATTGAATGTACATTTCCTTTCCCGAAATGATTCGGTCATGCATAGTGATACACTTAAAGGTTTTGTTCTTTCCCAAAAATTATGTGCAATGATTCCTAGATTTCGTTTATGCTTAATTTTGATGTAAAAAATAGTTTTATGCTTACGGATCACAGGCTATTTACCTTTTGTTTCAGTTATCATTATGGTATAATCCCTTATAGGTCTATTCACCAGAAGGTTTGATGGCATCATTATTTATTTGGGTTTATGTATCGTGCACTATTTACCTTATGTTTCTATTACCATTATTAAATAAGTCTCTATAGTTCTGGTTTGGGTTTACATATCATGCAATCTTTACCTTCTGATTCTATTACCTTTATTGAATAAGCCTCTATAGGTCTACTCACACGAAATAGGTAGCATGGTTATTACGACAGAAATTTGTGGTTTAACTGTAGGTAAGTTTTTGATTAACAGAGTCATCCCTAACTTACTGTCATATCTATCTTGAATTATATATGTATATATAACCTTCCTGTAATGGGGTCTGAGGAGTTTTTACCCTTTTATTTGAAATAAAAATTTCCCTCTTATAAGGTTATCTATCCACTTAGTACTACAGGATTCTGGTGTAGATAGTTTACTCTAGCGTTATTCCTCCTCTGCCGCAGAATGTCCATTACAATGTATATCTATATATATCGGTTCATAAAAATAACTATACCAGTTTATAAGTATATTGACTAGTACTTCAATGTTGTAGGGTATATTTGTTGGATTATGAATGGTATGCTCATTCGCGGTGGCTCACTGTTTACTATAAGCACCCATAGGAAATAAAATACACCACAACTATTGGTGCACGTGGCTTCTAGTACTTACGCAACAATCTTGTTTCATTTTACTTGACAGAATTAACTAAGAAGACAACGATAAATCTGAAATCCAGTCTGTTATGGGGTTTGTAACTACTACATAATTCATTTCAATGTTTAGTATATTCCAAGATTCTTAGTAATTACCCAGCATCACATCTAAATAAAAGAGTCTATTTCTAGCCAATAATTATGAAGTAAAATGCTAGATCTTTCCCATAGCATTCAACCAGAAAATTCATACATAGAAGTAAACATATTACAACACATAACATTTGACTAGAATAAGGTATAGTTACATATTTGAACTAGATTTACAGGAAGACAAAGGGAACATCCACATTCCTCCCAACCATAGAACAGGGCAGCCAATCTACTTGCCTGATTCACCCCCTAGCCTAACCATGAGTCCATGAGGGCGAATTGAAATCTCCTCTCCAACAATGTCCTTCGAATTCCATATGTATCCCCCTTGCCTCACACTCACACAGTAGTGCTCGTAACAACAAGAACAAAATTTTGTAGTCTTCTTTCCCCAGCATACTTGGCAGTGTCCTACCTCCTCACATATTCTCTTTTATTAGTTTGCCTAGGACCTTTTCCCTCTCTTGGGATATTTACGCAGCTTTCTAAATCCCTGATTTTCAGGGGATTCTATTGGCCAAATCACTAATTTTCCACTTGTAACAATCAGTCTAGAGTTAATTCCAATGTGTTCCTCACTCATGGAGTCATGGTTAGCTAAATTCAACATGGTTGCTCCATTTGTCCTCCTACAATCAATATAAAATATTCTATTTTTTTCCTTTTTCATATAAGTGTCATAGTCAAGTAGCTAGTTGGGACAAATCAGATCTCTGCCCAACAGTCAAATTATTTATTACAATTATAAAATTCGAAATTCGAAATTGCCATAAATGGAAAAAAATTTCCAATTTCGAAATTTACTAAAAACAAAAATAAATTTCCAGCAATTTTAGATTCTAAATTATTATTTTTATTTCTTTATTTTTGGGGATGTCACACCCCCAACACTCACATGTGACTCATCCCAAGTCACTCTGGTCTGACTAGTTCTTCCTTGAATGCCTCGAGCTTGGCTCAGGCTACTTTTACCTGCTATTGTTCTATGGCCTCTTGCTCAACAAACTCTTGGATGACCGTGTTGTTGATTGGTCCTTCTAGGATTTGTTCTACTGCATTCAAAACCTATTCTAGATCTGCTACTCGGCTTTCAATCTCTGTGAACAATTGGTACGCCTTATCTTGTATTGGTTGAAGCCATTGAGTTACTTCCATAACTCTTCTCTGAATCGTATGGATCTGTTGTTGGGTAGTGCACTTCTCTTGAGACTGCTTCATTCTTTGTACAACTGATAGGGCCTTCAGTTGCGTCTGTAGTGTGTCTGCATTCTGTTTCGCTTCCTTGAGCTGTGAATCCAATGCCTGTAACTCTAGATTCTTAGTGAGGTTCTCATATGTTTGGGTGTTGCGGTTACTCAGCTACTTGCATTCCAGGGAAAGATATTTTAGTCTCTCAACTGCGCTTTAGGAAATTACTTCTCTTTGGTCCCTTACTTTTTGTGGGGTATCGTGTATTGCGTGTAGCTCCAAATCTGTTATGTGTTGTTGCATCTACTGGATCACTTCTGTCAGTTGTTTTACTTGCTTTGTGAATTGATCTTCTGCCCTTATTTCTATGACTGTCACATAGTGCAGTTATTTGTTGACCGATTCCTTCATTTGAGGTTGCTCAGTGAGCAATTGTTCCCTTTCTTGTTGTAGTTGTTCCTTTTATTCATCAAAATTTTCTTAGAGAACATTATTTTCCTATTCTGCGGCTTGACATTGTTCTACAATTAATCCCTGTACTTGTGTCAAATCCTGGGTGGCTTGTGTTGTTTCTTCTTGTGCTTGTCGGAGGTGAGCTTTGAATGTATCAGTGATTCAGTAGAGTTGATTTGGCTCATCTCCTGAATCTGGTGTTCCTAACGAAAGAGGCGTAGTGGAGATTGCGCAGCTGGACTGCAGTACTTGTTGTACTCCTTGGAGTTTGACCTTAATCTTATTGTAAATATCCTTCTGCGTAGCCTCTTTTTTTTCTACTATCTCCAACGAAGCATCATTCAATGTTGCCATGATGAAATAGAAGTGATCAGAGGTGAGGGTGGTCTACATCTTAGTCATGGAGGCTTTTTATTTCTTCATGGAAGAAGGTTTCGGCAAGGGAACCTTCCTTTTCTTCGATGGGTCCTCCTCATCTCTAGGCAGGGTTACCTCGCCTTTATTTTGCTCGGCTTTTGTGCCATCAATCTCTTCTCGATCACCCCCTCACTCTGGTGATATGGAAGAAATATTTGTTGATGTATTTCTTATATCTTAGCCTTCTTCAGTCTTGTTTGTCTTGTTGGGTCCAGGTGTATCCTGCGCAGTTTTTGGGTTGTCTATGTTGGATATCTCCGTAGGGTATGCTAGAATGAGGAGATTCGCCGACCAGTCCTTGGTGATCTCCTCCAATTCCTCCTCCATCAGTTTGTAATAGGACTGAATTTGTTTCTTGTGTTCATCGGTTCATGCTGTGATATAAATGAAATCCCTTCGTGCACTTCCCTGTGAGGTCGACTACAAAATCAGTTACTTGGGTAGGTCAGTTCTTGCATACTAACTTCCCTGCAATCATCCGACAGGTGAGGTGCATTGTGTCATTCTGAATAGAGGCTACCTTGTAGCCTCGTGCGCCCTTTTCGACATCTCCATAACTTTCTTTTATCCTTTGTGTGAGAGTGTGATCCATGGCTTTTCTAGGGTAGAAATCTTGTGGGTCGGGTCCTTGCATACTCAAACCCATGATCTGATTGATCAAGGTTGGATCAACTGTAATACGACGATTTAACCACAAGTATACACCATGGTAACAAGATAGAAGTAGTTTGACGCATGTATTCACATCCTGGTGTCATCCAAAGTGGGGAATATTCATAACGTTGAGTAGGGTGGACTGTGTGAGATTATAGGTCCATGCTTGGGAAAATACCTTCGATTTTTTCCCTTTTGTTCTAGTCAGATTCTTATGTGGGGCTAACATGTTGTAGACTTTGAAATCTCCTAGGTTGAAGTCCCTAAACTTCAACATTGTGATCTTATCTTGGTCTTATCACACTATGTGTCTCCCTTCGAGAGGTACATAGTGACCAAGGCGTACTCAAAATCACTAGGTATGTTGTCACAGTTTAGAACACCGCTCAGAGGTGGTATATAGGTGGGTAATATAGTCGAGATCCGTTTAACATTCTCTAAGTCATCCTTGTTCTTAGTTCTCTTCTCATCGGATGGTCGGGATGGTCCTGCTCTGCGAGAAGTTGATCGTGATGCTTGAACTATTCGCGTAGATGAAGCCTGCACACCTATAGATAATCCTCTCTCTGACATGACTCCTTGAATCATTAGGTTGAGGAGTACTTCTGTCACTGATTCTTCGACTACGGTTAGCTCCTCGAACATACCCACTTGGGATGGAAATTCTTGGGTTCGGGAGGTAACTTAGTGTGACGTCCCCCAAAAATAAAATATTTTTGAAAGCTTAATTTTGCTAGAAAATAATTTCATTTTTAGTAAATTCGAATTGGGAAATTTTTTTCCATTTATGGAAATTCCGAATTTTGAATTTGATATTTGTAATAAATTATTATGACTGTTGGGTAGAGATCTGATCTGACCCAACTAATTATTTGACAATGACACTTGTACAAAAACAGAATATTTTATATTGATTGCAAGAGGAAAAATGGAACAACCATGCTAAAAATTAGTTGAATATGACTCCATGACTGGGGAACTGTTTGCGACATTTCTTATAAGGTGGGTCAGAATGCAAAGGAGTGGGTTAAAAACACACTTACCATAAGTACCGAAATCAAAATGTGCTTGTGGTAAGCAATAAGCAAATTTCAACGACAGAGATTCGTGCGCCTGGATCAACGACACACCTAGGATTCCGGAGCCCCCCCGCCTTTCTACTTTTAAGCAAAGGGGGGGGGTCTGGAATTGTGGGCGCACCTCTTCGACGACTACGATTTGAGCGCCCGGATCAACGGCACACAGGGTGATTCCGGAGCCCCCCCGCCTTTCTACATTTAAGCGGAGGGGGGGGGGTCCGGAATCGAGGATGCATCTCTCCGATAGCTGTGATTTGAGCGTCCGGATCAATGGCACACAAGCAATCGGATATTCCTCTATCCTTCTGCATTTAACCAACGTGGGGCCCCCTTTCATGTCGCATCATCTTTCCATCTGTTCTCCACCTGACCGTGCCATGAGGTTCTCTCCCTGTAGCCCCTTCCTCATCCTCCGACAACTATCCATCTCCCCTCTCCTGGTCCAAGGGATCCCTTCCCCCATCTCATCATCGACTCACCACCTGCCATGCGTCCTGCCCCTTTCCATGTCAGCCTCCCATTAAAATGTGCCCGTTATATCTCATCTCCTGCTCCCTCCACTTATTGCCTTCCACCATGTGTCTTCCCCTGTCACCTCTCTCGCACCTCGTCACTTCTTATCACACCCTCATATTTTTGGTGCCACCACTCCCGTTATGCGCCCCATCCTTTGTGTTGTCCTCCACACCTATTCATCGGGCCTTTCAGCTGATCCAGGTGGCAGCGCGAAGGGTCTTCCACGTCGCAGAAGTGTCGAGTTGGCCGGGCCATCCTCAATCCCATTGAAATAGTTATTGAATTAGTTGGTGGTGGTTAGACATCGCCTCCACCATAATGGGAAAGTCTAGCGATGAATTAAAGGCACATCGATTCTCCCTCGGAACTGTCAGGGGTTCGATTGCATCTGCCATAAGTTGCACGATCATTCAGAGACGACAACTACAGATTGTCAGAAGCCATGCAGACGCAATGTGTTTAATGCAATGTCTCGATTTTGTTGTTGTTGTTGTTTTGAGTATATGTAGGCATTTCCGCCATTTTTGTAGCGATCGATGGTAGAGCACAACTCGAAACTGTATAGTTTTAACATGATTCTAGTTTCCTGGTTATGCATCTATATCTGAGATTTCTTGTTTTATGACAAACAATTTTCTGACTCTGTCTATGTTTTCGTCTCATACCAGGGAGTTCGTGATCGAATGATTCGCATGAATTGTTGCAGTTTTGTTATGATAAAGGATTTGTTGTGACATTATTGTATTCCCTGGTCTTCTATGTTTGAATGTAAGAGGATCTTGTATTTGGACACTTTCTTCCCCAGTCTGTTAGAAACTTGATGTTTATGACAGATCTTCGCACTCTTCTCATACAAGTCTTCCCCCTTCTCACCTTTCATTACAACTCACTGTTTGAAGTTTATCTAAGACCTCATTTGCCCATGCATGTCTGGCCTAGTTTTAGAGTTGAGACGATATTGTTCTGAGTTTCCTTCCATTTGATCACCCCTTTATAACAAATCATGACATTAAACTGATGGGTGTCGGGCTCTGCTCCTGCAAGCAATCCAGGAGTGACTTCCGACACTAACATTTATGGCGTCGTTGTCGGGGATGAAGTTGAAGTTTTTCCCTGGGTAGAATGACATTGAGCCTTTGATTCTGAAGGTGCATCAGACATCAGAGCCCTTAAATATTGCTACTGTGCACTTGGCGAGTCCACTGTGGCGACTCCATTGTTTCCACATCACTGTTTCAGCTACGACTACTGTTAGCACACCTGAAAGCTGACCCTAAGGAGCTTTCTCGAGAAGGTTTCAACAACTGCTTTCTCAGCCTGAGAAGCTTCCTGGGGTAACGAAAATGTTAAGATCTAGCCTTTGATGGTGAACAAGGACCATACACACTTGAAGTTGTACATCTTTCACCTGGAAAATCCATGATTCGAGGATCGATTGGTGACTCCACTGGTTCGATATGGAGAAAATTCTGGCTCAAAGGTTTGCTTTCTGTGAATTTTCTCAGATAGTTGGTTTTCCTAATGCACTTCCTGATAGAGACCAATGGGAATATTTCCTCCCTGACTTTCATGCAACAAGTTGGGAGGAACCAGCTGAGCATTTACTGGACTTCCATGAGGCTATCCACCGACACAAGATCACGCATGAGGATGTCCAGATTAATCTCTTCAGGTATTCATTGAAGGGAGCTTCTCTTGAATGGTTTCGGTCTCTTTCCGCTGCAAGAATCCGCTCTTTAACAGGTTTTCATACAACTTTCAATTCATTTTGTAAAGAATACTATCCAGCTGATGGTTTTTTTGAAAACTGTTGTGAGGAGTTTTCTTCGCTTCAGGAAGCCTCTACTGGCCCTGAAGACCAGGTCCATGATGAAGCCCTTACTGTGGAGGAAAGCATCTGCTATGAAAATATAGAGGTGTTGGACGATATTAATTGTGTTATCCCCAGAATGGAAGCATCTGACATCATATTAGATTCATTTGTTCTTTTAGATCTTCATGAAGAAAAACACGCCTCTTGTGGAGATTATGAGTTTATAGAGTAGATGTGGTCTATAGTAGATGGCTTACCTGGGCATTGGCTGGAAGCAGATGTTCCTAGCAGCTCTACTCATGATGATGAAGACCCTCTCTTTTTAAAAGAGGGGTTAGTTATGGAAGAGGTTTCTTCTCTTTTCCCCCAGGGGGTTTCTCACAATATATTTTTACCTAGGATTAAAGAGAAAAATATTATGTATGAGAATCCAGAAGCAGCAAGTCCCACTGTCCCTGAAACAAAAAAAAATTACGGGATCACTGTTCTGGAGGAGGATCATATCAATGAAGGACAACCCCTTTTTGATATATATTATAGTGATGATGAGTAGCAAGCTTATCCTACTTTTGATCACTATAGAGATACTGAAGATCCAGTCAGCAAACAAAACCACCCCATGGTTCCTATTTATGATGAATACGAATCAGACCTGGGGGAGATCGAACCAGAGCAGAATATTTTTTTTCCAGAGCCAATCAGCGAGCAGTCACCGCCCGAGAGCAGCGAGCCTACGTCAGTTGTCCACCATCAACCTGTGCTTATCAAAGATATTCAGCCACAAGTGAACAGCTGTGTAGCAGAGGAAGGTGTTTGTCGTCCATTTTCTGGAATTTTCCACTCATTATATGACCCTGTTTGCAAGTACATGGAGTGGCATTTCCCCTATGCCTTGGAGCCACCCTATTTCATCTCAACTCCAGCCTGTAAGGAGGATTTGAAGAGTGTAACCGCTCTGCTACCACGGTTACACCATCTTTTGATGATCATCGATAGGAGGAAGGAGCTTTTATCCAGGAAGCTGCTTGAATGGCTATGGTGGAAGTTTTCTTTCACCTAGCCCATGTAAAGTGTTTTATTATCTTAGGACTGTACATAAATAAGCTCCTGTAAGCATGAACGTTTAGTTTGTTGTATTTTTATTTTTTCGGCCTGTATTTTCAGCAGCGACATGTTTTGAGCCTGACTCCATAGCCCAACAACAAGGCACTGAAGCTGCGGAATGAGTCCTTAGAGCATCACAGGGATGAATCTATCCCCCATGGAGCCTAATGTTAGCGACAATTATTGTAAGGTGGGTTAGAATGCAAAGGAGTG
>SNQJ01S0057162.1:109474-124413 GCA_010110895.2 Picea sitchensis
CAACGGCACGGAGGGTGATTCTGAAGCCCCCCCGCCTTTCTACCTTTAAGCAGAGGGGGGGGGTCCGGAATCGAGGATGCATCTCTCCGACAACTGTGATTTGAGCGCCCGGATCAATGGCACACAGGCAATCCAGTCTTCCTCTTTCCTTCTGTGTTTAACCAATGTGGGGCCCCCTTTCATGTCGCATCATCTTGCCATCTATTCTCCACCTGACCGTGCGATGAGGCTCGCTCCCTGTAGCCCCTTCCTCATCCTCCGACAACTGCCCATCTCCCCTCTCCTGGTCCGAGGGATCCCTTCCCCCATCTCATCATCGACTCACCACCTACCATTCATCCTACCCCTTTCCATGTCAGCCTCCCATTAAAACATGCCCGTTATATCTCATCTTCTGCTCCCTCCGCTTATTGCCTTCCGCCATGTGTCTTCCCCTGTCACCTCTCTCTCACCTCGTCACTTCTTATCACACCCTCATAGTTTTTGTGCCACCACTCCCATTATGCACCCCATCCTTTGTGTTGGCCTCCACGCCTATTCATCACGTCGTTCAGCTGATCCATGTGGCAGCACGAAGGGTCTTCCACATCGCAGAAGTGTCGAGTTGGCCAGGCCATCCTCAATCCCAATGAAGTAGTCATTGAAGTAGTTGGTGGTGGTTAGACATTACCTCCGCCATAATGGGAAAGTCTAGCAACGAATTAAAGGCACGTCGATTCTCCCTCGGAACTGTCAGGGGTTCGATTGCATCTGCCATAAGTTGCACGATCATTCAGAGACGGCAGCTACAGATTGTCAGAAGCCATGCAGACGCAATGTGTTTAATGCAACATCTATATTTTGTTGTTGTTGTTGTTTTGAGTATATGTAGGCGTTTCCGCCATTTTTGTAGCAATCGATGGTAGAGCACAGCTCTCGACTGTATAGTTTTAACATGATTCTAGTTTCCTGGTTATGCATCTGTATCTGATATTTCTTGTTTTATGAAAAACAGTTTTCTTACTCCGTCTATGTTTTCGTCNTATGATAAAGGATTTGTTGTGACATTACTGTATTCCCTGGTCTTCTATGTTCGAATGTAAGAGGATCTTGCGTTTGGACGCTTTCTTCCCCAGTCTGTTAGAAACATGATGTTTATGACAGACCTTCGCACTCTTCTCATACAAGTCTTCCCCCTGCTCACCTTTTATTACAACTCATTGTTTGAAGTTTATCTAAGACCTCATTTGCCCATGTATGCTTGGCCTAGTTTTAGAGTTGAGACGATATTGTTCTGAGTTTCTTTCCATTTGATCACCCCTTTATAACAAATCGTGACATTAAACTGATGGGTGTCAGGCTCTTCTCCTGCAAGAAATCCAGGAGTGACTTTCGACGCCAACAGGAACCTATTGGAACTACCCCTAGGCTTATTTTTACAAGTGGAAAATCAATGATTCATCCATTGGAAGCCCCTGAAAATTAGGGATTTAGAAGGCTGGGAAAATTCCCAAGGGAGGGAAAAAGACCTAGGCAAATGCATAAAGAAGCATATGTGAGGAGGCAGGACGCTTTCGAGTATGCTGGGAAGAGACTATTTTTTTTTCATTTTTGTTATGACCACTGAATGAGTGTGAGGCAAGGGAGATCTGTTATATGGAAGAACACTGCTGAAGAGGGATTTCCAAGTTCGCCTTCATGGACTCATGGTCAGGCAAGGGGGTGAACTGTGCAAGTGATCTTGACTACTAGGTTCTATGGTTGGGAGGAACATGGTTGTTCCCTTTGTCTTCCTGCGAGTTTAGTTCAGATATGCTACTCTAACCCTTATCTATTTGAATGATTTTATAACTGATGTATTGTACATGTTAAATCTGAACTGAAATGATTCCTAGTATCTGTTTTAATGTTTGTATATATGTTGTAAGTTATGTACTATATATGAATTTCAGTATTATTGTCTTTGTGGGATGAAATTGGTTATTGATATAGTGAAATCCTTAAATTTGGTATGCATTCAATAATCTATACAAAGGTTGTTCGATTACAGGAAATGTACAGTCCACTTTATTATCGAATAGCTTACACATCATTTTTGGAATCATCCCCTGGTACCCCTACCATGGATTTAGAACATGTACGTAAATATAAATATTTGATATCCTCATAGAATAAACAAATAGTTTGTAGGATTAATTCTGGAAATCTCTCCCGAAATTAAATCGTTAAGTAGAAACGAATATGTAACAACGAACGAACAAATGTATTGCAAGCATACATTTAATTCTACAATTGAATTCCTAGACAAAGATATATATATAGTCGAGCTTGGGTAGAACCAGAATAATGACACATATGTAAATGAATGAAATCAAAGAGTTGAGGTTACCCTAAGCTTAACGACATAATTATATGAACTGTCATTACCCGAAAGAATGGATATGCATGCTAGTATCACATTCCAGGGAAGCGAATAACGATTTTGCTTATACATTATCGATGCATGACGCATCTTATATGTGTTGTGTGCGGGTTCTATTGCCTATACAAGGGTAAGGTATCACAATTCGATTATATCGTACAACATGCAGAGAGAAACAAAGAAATTCATTGATTTCATGGTTGTAGCAATTATATTACCTTGGACAAACAATTGTATGACTTAGGATATCCTTTGAAATTGGATTCGCATATCATAGAAAGTTATTTTTAGTAATTTACAGTATAAATGAAATCAAATTCTGAAGATGCAATGGATCAAAAGGCAAGAGTCAAAAAAAAAACACAGAGGCCTGGAGATGCAAAACCCTGCCTCTAATCAATCCCCTCTGGGGTAAATTCAAATTATAAATTGCGTTAACACAAAACATATCATACAGACATTAATCAAGATATTGTGGTTATCATAACTGAAATAGAGATTTTTTGAATACATTAAATTGCAGAAGTATTATACAGAACGTCGAAGGATAAAATATCTTCAAATAGAAAAGTAATGTCCCTCCAATACTAATCTTAACATATTTAAGAGTTCCCCAACAGTAAACTTAGATCTGCGTTTCTCCAATTCCAGTTTTTGAATAACAGTGATTTCCCTACATCACGCTTGACTGTACATATCTCCTTAATTGGACTGATAATAACAAAAACAAAACAGGGCGTAACCCTCAGACATCCGTCACAGGAAATCAGAGCAAGGGAAAAGCTACTTTTAACGAGAGAAAGTTATGAACAGAATCATGACCTCCATGCTTTTCATTTAAGAAGCAAGTTGAGAGACACTATTTCTGAACCCGAGTACCTTTGTCCTAATGGGTTGAGGCCAGTCCCTGCGTCGTGAAAGGGACATACCTGCGTTTGATCATCACATAAAACGTTAGTACAGTACAAAGTAGGATTTGAAATGTAGAAACGAAAGGTAAATTGATAAGCATAGCTATGCCAGAAATACTTAACTTAGGAGCCGAACTCCAGTTGTTGTGCCTTGGTATTGTAATCGACCCTGGTTGAGGGGAGGATGGACCCTAGAACACCTGGTGGGTACCCTCACAATAGGCAGAGTCCCACCATTAATACAAAGAATTCCATTTATACCAAATTTAACAATTACCTTAAAAAAAAAAAAGCATTACGAATTCAAGAGTTAAATATTTCATTATAAATCCTTTACGAATAGGAAACGAAGAATATAAGGAAAGGCATCGCACACAAAGTCAATAGAATTTCCCACAAAAATTCCCTAACTTAATGAGAGATAAACTCCCGGTTAACCACCACCTTACTACAAATAATATGCATCAGTCACAGAAAAGAAACAAAGACACTAAGAGATAGACTCGACTATATTCTTCCTGGAACCTTGACACGGTGTAAAGAAAATAGACTCTTCTGAACTATTCTGAATTACTTCCACATATAGTTACTAGTCATAGGGTAAACACAAAGGAATGAACCAGAATTAATTCCGCGGGACACAAGCAGTAGACGTGAGGAATGACATTGGGACTCACAGAGGTAAAGAGAAGTGACTCTCGAATACAGTGGAAACCACTTCTATAGTCAATACCAGCATCAAAGTAATATGTAGGCTCCAAATATAACCATCGTAGTAAAGGAGGCCTTTAAAATCATAGTAAATCTTATAGGGAGTAAAGGTTTTCTTTCCTATGAATCAAACATTGAACTCTGTTTCAATTTGAGACACGATAGTTCCCTTAGAAAACTTAACAGGTAGTTGGTTGTTGCCATCGATTCACCAAATTTTCCCGCAGAGGCGGTAGCCTGTCCCTGTGGATAAATGCATAATACAGAGCCTCTCCTTCGAAGTCACAAGGGAAGAAGAAAGATTGCAAAAACCTATGAGGGTCAAGTATCACTCTTTGCAGCACGTAAGGTACAACCCATGTGCTAAGGCAAGGTTGGCGCGACAGGATTGGAAAGAACAGGTGGAAAGTCATCGAGACTGAGGATTAAGAGGGCCCTATTTAATTTCAAGACAGAGCCTTAATTTCTCCTGACAGGTACATCCATCTCCCTTAATGCTGATGATGCGAAGATAATAACAGTCAATCCATGACTGTCCAGTGAAACTAATTAGACATTAAACTATTGTCATTCAAGCTATCCTTCTGTTACCCTAACAAGAAAAGGAGGTTTTAGTTATCTAGTTATGCAGAGGATTTGTGCGGTTTTGGTCAGGATTCAAATTGTTATGGTGAAAGCTAACTGCATCATAACTAAAGTGAAACCATTGGAGAAATCACATTGAAAACGACGCATACTTCATCATTAATAATTTTAAACCTACTCTTGATTCGTACTACATTAAGGATTTGAATTCTGATGTCGACACAGCTAGGTAAGGGTACAAGTATTAAATCCCAGGAATATAAACTTGTGCGTAAAATCCAAATATCTTGATTCTCTTAACAAGGGAACATTAAACTCGACTCCTATTATATAGGTAGGTACATGTATGGTACTAATATCTATATAGTAACGTATGAGTTGGAAAATTACTTGTGAACGTTCAAATCCTCTTTTAAGTGTTAAGTTAGAGAGGGCATAAGGTCATTCAAAGAAAAAATCGGAACCTCTCTTAAATGTTAAGTTAATATGACATAAGGCCATTTAAAGCAAAAGGTAAGTAACCGTCATACGTTTTGATTTAACAAAGATAATTGGTAAATAAAGCACCAAAGAAAAAAAAATTATGATAAATTTGAGGTTCATTACACTTAGACACAATAACGAGATAGAAAGAAAGAGCACGATGATTAGGTCAAGGAGTACTTCTGTCACTGACTCTTCGATGGTGGTGAGATCCTCGGAGATACACACTTGGGATAGAAATTCTCAGGTTCGAGGGGTAACTTAGTGTGACGTCCCCCAAAAATAAAATGTTTTTGAAAGTTTAATTTTGTTGGAAAAATAATTTTGTTTTTAGTAAATTCGAATTGGGAAATTTTTTTCCATTTATGGAAATTCTGAATTTCGAATTTGATATTTGTAATAAATTATTGTGACTGTTGGGTAGAGATCTTATCTAACCCAACTAATTATTTGACAATGACACTTGTACACAAACAAAATATTTTATATTGATTGCAAAAGGAAAAATGGAACAACCATGTTAAAAATCAACTGACCATGACTCCATGAGTGGGGAACCTATTGGAACTACCCCTAGGATGATTTTTACAAGTGGAAAATCAGTGATTTGGCCATTGGTAGCCCCTGAAAATCGGGGATTTAGAAGGCTGTGAAAATTCCCAAGGGAGGGAAAAAGACCTAGGCAAATGCATAAAGAAGCATATGTGAGGAGGCAGGATCCTGCCAAGTATGTTGGGAAGAGACTGTTGATTTTTTTTCCATTGCTGTTATGAACACTGAATGAGTGTGAGGCAAGGGAGATATGTTGTATGGAAGAACATTGTTGAAGAGGGATTTCCAAGTTGGCCCTCATGGACTCATGGTCAGGCTAGGGGGTGAACCGTGTAAGTGATCTTGACTGCTAGGTTCTACGGTTGGGAGGAATGTGGTTGTTCCCTTTGTATTCCCACGAGTTTAGTTCAGATATGCTATTCTAACCCTTATCTGTCTAAATGATTTTATAACTGATGTATTGTACATGTTAAATCTGAACTGAAATGATTCCTAGTATCTGTTTTAATGTTCATATATATGCTGTAAGTTATGTACTGTATCTGAATTTCAGTATTATTGTCTTTGTGGGATGAAATTGGTTATTGATATAGTGAAATCCTTAAATTTGGTATGCATTCAATAATCTAGACAAAGGTTGTTCGATTACAGGAAATGTACAGTCCACTTTATTATCAAATAGCTTACACATCATTTTTGGAATCATCCCCTGGTACCCCTATCATGGATTTAGAACCTGTACGTAAATATAAATATTTGATATCCTCATAGAATAAACAAACAGTTTGTAGGATTAATTCTGGAAATGTCTCCCGAAATTAAATCGTTAAGTAGAAACGAATATGTAACAACGAATGAACAAATCTATTGCAAGCATACATTTAATTCTACAATTGAATTCCTAGACAAAGATATATATATAGTCGAGCTTGGGTAGAAATAGAATAATGACACATATGGGAATGAACGAAATAAAAAGAGTTCAGGTTACCCTAAGCTTAACAATATAATTATACGAACTGTCATTACCCGAAAGAACGGATATGCATGCTAGTATCACATTCTAGGGAAGCGAATAACGATTTCGCTGATACATTATCGATGCATGATGCACATTATATGTGTTGTGTGCAGGTAATATTTCCTATACAAGGGTAAGATATCCCAATTCGAGTATATCGTACAACATGCAGAGAGAAACAAAGAAATTATTTGAATTCATGGTTGTAGCAATTATATTACCTCGGACAAACAATTGTATGACTTAGGATATCCTTTGAAATTGGTTTTGCATATCATAGAAAGCTATTTTAGTAATTTACAGTATAAATGAAATCAAATTCTGACGATGCAATGGATCGAAAGGAAAGAGTAAAAAAAAAACACAGAGGCCTGGAGATGCGAAACCCCACCTCTGATCAATCCCCTCCGGGGTAAATTCAAATTAAGAATTGCATTAACATGAAACATATCATACAGACATATCATACAGACATTAATCAAGAGATGGTGGTTATCATAACTGAAATAGAGATTTTCCGAATACATCAAATTGCAGAAGTATTATACATAACGTCAAAGGATAAAATATCTTTAAATAGAAAAGTAAGGTCCCTCCAATACTAAGCTTAACATATTTAAGAGTTCCCCAACAGTAAACTTAGATCTTCGTTTCGCCAATTCGAGTTTTTGAATATCAGTGATTTCCCTACATCACGCTTGATTGTACATATCTCCTTAATTGGACTGATAATAAAAAAAAAACAAAATAGGGCGTAACCCTCAGACATCCAGCACATGAAATCAGAACAGCAGAAAAGCTATTTTTAACAAGAGAAAGATACGAAAAGAATCATGACCTCCATGCTTTGAATTTAAGAAGCAAGTTGAGAGCCACTATTTCATAACTCGAGTACCTTTGTCATAATGGGTTGAGGACGATCCCTGCGCCGTGAAAGGGACATACCTGCGTTTGATCATCACAAAAAACATTAGTACAGTACAGAGTAGGATTTGAAATGTAGAATTGAAAGGTAAATTGATAACCATATCTATGCCAAGAATACTTATCTTAGGAGTCAAATTCCAGTTGTCATGCCCTGGTATTGTAATTGACCCTGGCTGAGAGGAGGATGGACCCTAGAACGTCTGGTGGGTACCCTCGCATTAGGCAGAGTCCCACCATTAATATAGAGAATTCCATTTATACCAAATTTAACAATTACGTTAAAAAAAAAAAGAGCATTATGAATTCAAGAGTTAAATATTTCATTATAAATCCTTTACGAACAGGAAACGAAGAATATAAGGAAAGGCATCACACACAAAGTCAATAGAAGTCCCCGCGAAAAGTCCCTAACTTAATGAGAGATAAAGTCTCGGTTAACCACCACCTTACTACAAATAATATGCATCAGTCACATAAAAGAAACAGAGATGTTAAGAGACAGACTCGACTATATTCTTCCTGCAACCTTGACACAGTGTAAAGAAAATAGACTCTTATGAACTATTCTGAGTTACTTCCACATATAGTTACTAGTCATAGGGTAAACACAAAGGAATGAACTGCAATTAATTCCACAGGACACAAGCAGTAGACACGAGGAATGACCTTGGGACTCATAGAGGTAAAGAGCAGTTACTCTCGAATACAGTGGAAACTGCTTCTACAATCAATACCAACATCAAAGTAATGCATAGGATCCGAATATAACCGTCGGAGTAAAGGAGGCGTTTAAAATCACAGTAAGGTTATAGGGAGTAAAGGTTTTCTTTCCTACGAATCAAACATTCAACTCTGTTTCGATTTGAGACACGACAGTTCCCTTAGAAAACTTACCAGGTAGTTGGTTGTTGCCATCGATTCACCAAATTTGCCTACAAAGGTAGTAGCCTGTCCCTGTGGAGAAATGCATAATACAGAGCCTCTCCTTCGGAGTCACAAGGGCAGAAGAAAGACCGCAAAAACCTAAGAGGGTCGAGTACCGCTCTTTACAGAACGAAAGGTACAACCCATGTGCTAGGGAAAGGTTGGCGTGACAGGATTGGAAAGAATAGGTGGAAAGTCATCGGGACTGAGGATTAAGAGGGCCCTAATTAATTTCAAGACAAAGCCTTAATTTCTCCTGACAAGTACATCCATCTCCCTTAATGTTGATGATGCAAAGATAATAACATTCAATACATGACTATCCAGTGAAACTAATCGGACGCTAAACTATTGTCATTCGAGCTATCCTTCTGTTACCCTAACAGGAAAAGGAGGTTTTAGTTATCTAGTTATGCAAAGGATTTGTGCGGTTTTGGTCAGGATTCAAATCGTTATGGTGAAAACTAACTGCATCATAACTAAAGTGAAACCATCGAAGATATCACATTGAAAACGATGCATACTTCATCATTAATAATTTTAAACCTACTCCTGATTCATACTACATTAAGGATTTGAATTTTGATGTCGACACAACTAGGTAAGGGTTCAAGTATTAACTCCCAGGATTATAAACTTGTGTGTAAAATCCAAATAGCCTGATTCTCTTAACAAGGGAACAGTAAACTCGACTCCTATTGTATAGGTAGGTACGTGTATGGTACTAATATCTATATAGTAACATATGAGTTGGAAAATTACTTGTGAACGTTCAAATCCTCTTTTAAGTGTTAAGTTAGAGAGGGCATAAGGTCATTCAAAGAAAAAATCAGAACCTCTCTTAAATGTTAAGTTAGTATGGCATAAGGCTATTTAAAGAAAAAGGTAAGTAATCGTCATACGTCTTGATTTAACAAAGATAATTGGTAAATAATGCACCAAAGTTTTTTTTTTTATGATAAATTTGAGGTTCATTACACTTATACATAGTAACGAGATAGAAATAAAGAGCACGATGATCTTAGTACAAAATAAACTTAGTCTACAGGCTCAAGTTCTCAATTGGAAAAATTGTTCTCGGTGCATGGCGCGACAGGATAAGTAGGTAACTTGGAAATGGGTCTCTTGCAACAGGCATGAAGATTCATTAACTCTTGTTCTGTCCATTAGGGCATGGTCCAATGGTCTGGTGTCAAGACTTAAATTCCTTTCTACCCATTCAGGGTGGTAGTCGAACAGTTATAATGTCCCCCAATGGATATATTGCTTCGCGATGGCGAAGTGCCATGTGTCATTGTTCTGGTATCCTGGCGAAGCTCCAATTTTGCAAGTTTTCCTCCTGAGAAGTTCCCTCTATAAATTTTTGTAACTATTCAATCTTAGCCCTCTTCTTACTTATCTTTCTAGCCTTCTTTCCAGTTAGCTTCATCTTGGTATGTCTTTTTCCCTTCTGATTCTTATCTCCTTTTAACCTAGTCACTGTGCTTTTGAGACTCTTTCCTCAGATTCAGGGGTAATGCCTCTTCCTTATCTGCGATAGGTACTTCATTCTTTTGTGGGTATTCTAATGTTCTTGCATCTTTGACATCTAGTTCTCTAGTGCTAAATAGCTTTGATCTATTCTCATGTGCTTCAATAAAGTGTGTGATTCTTCTAGTCATGAAATCTTTTAATTCGTGTTTCTTCTGTTCCAAACCTTCTTCTTCTTCTTTCCTTATGGCCTGATCTTTTTCAATCCAAGGTTTTCCTAGTAACATAGTAGATGTGGCGTTGTCCTTGATAAATTTAATTATCTCAAAATATTCTTCTTTCGAAGTTCCATTGGCACTCATAGGTATGCGAGGGAGCTTCCCACATAGGTTTATCAACTTTCCTCTGAATAATCCTATTCCTCGTAATGAAGGGATCATAGAAGGCCTCCTTATAGCTTCCCAATTTCTCTCTGTTATGTTATTCACCTGTCTTTCTTCATCCAGAACACAGTCAATGTTGAAGTCTCCTATTCTTTCTTCAAGGAATTTTTTTTCTTTGAAGATCTCCGATAATATGACATGTCGGTGGTCATTCAAGGTTTCTCTTATCTGTATCAATGATTTCTCTGATTCTTTCTGGGGTTCTTCTATTTATGTATCTTCCTTAGGGTTTTCTTGGTTCAGATTCATTCTTTCAAGCTTAGTAATCATTCTAGGGAAATCCAACACTTCATGGTCCATATCCTTACAACAAAGAAAACTAGGCATTTTCCCAAGGCATTCCTTAGCAACATGTCTCAGTTTTCTACAAATGTAACAGATGGTTAATACTCTCTTTCATTTGATTGATCCCCAGCCTTTCATGTACTGTGTGCTAGGTTCATACGAGCTATCCTACAAAAAATTCTTTCTAGGATCCTGCATCCATTTGTTAGTCCAAACATTCTTTCTATGCATAGGTATAACATATCTTTCACTAATCTTATCAGATCTACTCATATCAAACCTTCTTTCATCTATCAGTGCCCTAGTTTTCAAGCTAGGATAGAATCTATTAAGCATACCTAGATCCATACTTGTGAAACAAAAATTTCTACTTATCTTACTTCTACAGAGCACAAATATTTCATATCTAGAAATTTTTTACTACTCTTACCTTTATCAGAGCACAGAGATTACAGATCTTACCTCTTTTCTTCAGATCTGACCTTCCTCTTGGTACAAAGCCTCACAGGTCAAGTAAAATTCTGCACACTAGGGCAACAGATCTACGCACGAAGCTTTCACAACTTCAGGATGAATCTTTGCACACAACTTCTTCTTTCTTAGTTCCTAGCAATCACAGTTTTAGGTCCCAAAAAAGGAACCATTTGTTGGAACAAGGGCAAACCCAGGGTTCAACACTACAACAATGCACCAACAAAACCCTAACTATCGTCCCTTTCGGCAACACCTATGAAGCATATGAAGTCTCACCTGAGGTAGAGGCATAGGTGGCTGCAGGACTCAAGTGTCTGCAACCTTAGCTGGGACATAGACCTGTGATTATAATACTTAACAGAGCACTTAGCATGAACAATTAATCAATATTTAACTAATAACTACCGTGCAAATAAAACAGAGCATCACATCATTCACTCATATATGATGTATTTGAGTATTTTACATAGGGAAAAAAATATGATCTAACAGATCAAGCACTAAGCATATTCATACAGATCAGATCTAACATTCTCACACATTATTAGAACTAAGCATAAGCATATCTATTTCTATCAATGCACTTAGCAAGAGAAGTATAAACACATCAAGAAAAGAACAAAGCGGAGCAATACAATGTTTACATGTTTCACCCCCTCCCTAGGGATACGTCCACCAACTCTTCTTCTTTATTGTATTCATTCAATCAGTTAGAAGCATAGAGCCTCAAAACCCTACTTTTCCAAGGACAGGATATTTGTGCACCTTGATAGATCCTCCTTCCTTGCATTACATCAAAAATTACTTCACATCATGTTACAATACCTTGCACCTAGCTCTACAAGTCTCTCACAATATGCACAGAGCATATCCAAACCATACATGCACTTAGCGCTTAGCTCACATCACATATATGCTTACACATATACGCCTCTACCTTACATTACCTCGACGTCTATTTATACTTTACAAAATAGGCCTAATCATGGGTAAACCCATGGGCTGACATCCCAATCCCGTTACATAATCCCAAAAACCCAAAAAGGGGCAAAAAAGGGGACGATATCCTATGATCTCCACTTCGTCTTGTGCTCCTCCTTCGACAGGTGTTTGAAGTCCAAAAATAGGACAAAATATCCCAAAACTTGGTTAAGGGCCAACATCACCCAAGATGTGGAAGAAAGCCTCTGAGTGTGTCGGCTAGCGCCATCCACCAATCCAAAGAACACATCTGATTCACTTGACATCTGTCGCAGTGGAAAAGATGACATAAATAACAACACGTTGATAAAACAAAAAGACAAAAAACTAACTTTATAAGAACTATACATATTTACAAGAAATCACCCAGGCAACCAACCTACAAGTAATACTTCTTGAGGTAGAACCCATTTCTAGGCTCTTCCAAATCATTTCCCTGAAATTAAACCGGGAGATAAGTGGCCTTATTTAAGACCTATTTCATAATGAAAGGTTCCAAACACATGGGTTTGAGCTTGCCTTCCCCCAGGGGATCGTTATCTTGGTCGTAGACCAGGACAAGGTCACCTTCGGTGAAAATCCAACGATGAAAAGACCGATCATATTAACACTTGAATCATTTCTTGTGAGTCTCATTATCCAAGGTTTCATCATGATGTTTCTCATTGAGAATCTTGAGATATAATAGGTGTTCCTCAAGCAGTCAAGTGTCTGGAAATAACTTTACTGCCAAATTTAAAGATAGGATCTGGCACTCTATAGGAAAGACTGCTTCCATATCGTAAATGATTTGAAAAGGTGAGAAACTAGTGGCAGTCTTTACAGACATTCAGTAGGCCCATAATGTCGATACAACATCAAATTCCAATTTGACTTGGCATAATTGATCGTTCGTTGTAGAATAGTATTGAGGGACTTATTCACAGCCTCCACTTGACCATTCACTTGTGGGTATAAGGGTGATGAATGCTCTTGCCTCAACCCAAGATTTGATGTTAACTCGAACATAATTTTATTTTGGAAGTGTCTGTCATGGTTAGTGACAATCTCCTTCGAGATTTCGAACATTTCTATAATCTGGTTAAAAATGAAGAGAGTTACTGTTTCACCATCATTGTTAAATGTTGGCATATCCTCGACCCACTTTGTGAAGTAGTCTATTGTTATTCTAATATAACGATGCCCCCTGGATGAATTTGGGTGGCTTGTAGTGCCCTCAATGGGAGTGGTATGTTCCCCCATCTTCTGAGAGAATATATGACACGAGTGACACTTCTTGACTAAATAAATGCAATCTTTGATTAACGTAGGCCAAAAGTAACGGGCTCATAGGATCTTTTGGGTTGTTGCCAACTTGAAAAAATTACCACCACATGCTCTATTATGGCAATCATTAGGAACAAGTTTCATTTATTCGTGTATAAGGCACCGAAGAACAACACAATCTACACCTCGACCATACAAAGTGTCATCAAGTATGAGATAGTTTTGTGCATGAAGGAGAATTCATCGACTCTCGTCATGAGAAGCAGAAATAGGGAACTTCAGAGTCTAGATATAGACTAGTATATCTCCATACCAGCGGTCCGAATATGTGATCATAAAAATATCTCCTTTAATAGGAAATTCTCCAGGTGTGACATCACCTGATTCAACCAGAAGTTCCAAAATAAGTTCCAAAAAGACCAACGACATTTTTGGATTTCGTGGAAACAAAATCCAAGTCAAATTCCTCGAGGATTAAAATCCATCTACTGATATTTCTGCCAATGATGCATCATGTCAACCCATATTGAAATGGATTCACAACGACAATTGTAACGTCCCCGACCATTAACCCACTTGCCCGAAAATGCTACTTCGCGGAAACTTTCTCATACTTAAATATATAACATGCATTATTTATAAAGAATAAGAATTAAATCAAATTAAGACATTTGATATGGATTTATTTCTTTCATATGGACTAAAACATAATTAACAACAATTCTAACTTGCAATGGAATACATGGTAATATTTCAAGCATCACAAAACATGGATTTTAATTAAGTATAGAATTAAAACACATAATTATACTTATCTTTGAAACTGTAATAGACCACCAACTACATGCAGACCTTCCATGAACCTTCTAGCCTTAGACCACATTTCTCATCACTCTCAGGAGTAGGTCACCCTTGAGAAGGGACTAAGCTCCACTAGGCAAGGGAATCCTAGGCTAAGCAAGGTCAATGGAAGACACATAGTTTATGAGGAAGGATTCTCTCCCGGGAGCCACTTATGCCTACTTCTTGTTCAACAACACAGGTATTCCAACAAAGGATGAACACCTTCTGTAACCACTCACATAACCAGATCAAAGATCAACAAACCAATGTTTTCACGTGGTAAAACCCCTACGTGGAAACATCCACGGCCCCAGCCAACACGACCACTTGGAGAAGTTTATTAATGAAAAGAAAAAGATTACAGAGAGATTTTACAAGAGAGTTTCTCACAATCGATCATCAGCAAATGACCCTCCATGCTCTTTAAATAGAGATCATGGACCAATCAGGTGTTAATCCATGGGTCAATGGCCGTTAAGATTGATAAGAGTATGAGCCGTCGGATCACTCTATGTTGGGAACATATCGTGACTGTCAGATTTCCTAACTACAAATGCATACTAATGCATACTAAAGAAAGACACTAAGAAAGACACTTTTACCTAATGACATATTAGACCAAGTAGATCTTAACTAACTCCTAAGTGTCTAAATATCCTAAC
>SNQJ01S0057163.1:7180-17364 GCA_010110895.2 Picea sitchensis
ATTATTTAAGGGCCATGATCCCTGGTATGGGAGTCCAATTTTTCTTTGGTTGGTTATTATCCTAGTATGGGAGGTCATTTTGATTGTTATCCCTATGGGAGGTCATATTAGTTATTACCCTAGTACGGGAGGCCAACAAAGTACTGTAGAGGCAGTAGAGGACCTAAGAATACATGGGATGTCTCCTGGGTAGGAACACCAGAAAAGGAAGATGTTTATCCTTCAGACTTCAAAGGGAGTCACGCTATTTTGACAAGAAGGAAGAGACAATGCCTTCTCCCCCTTCGGTAGTTCATAGGGAGACAATTATTGATTCAGTTGATCCCATTGATCCCGTAGCTTCAGTTGATGTTCCCAGACACATGGCAGTAGGTCGAAAGAGGCATGCATGGGATCGACAGACTCTGCAGGAGGCAAAGGGACATGCATCTCCTCGTGGTACATTCTGAAAGAGAAAGAGACCATAGAGATTTATGAGCTATGTTTCATCCATGAGCCACATCATTGATATTGAGCCTTCTTGTCATGGAGAAGTAGTAGACAAGCAATTTTGGAAAGATTCCATGACCAAAGAGTATCAATCCATCATGAAAAATGATGTGTGGGATATTGTTCCAAAGGGAAGTCTGTAGTGACTTCCAAGTGGATCTATAAGATCAAACATGCAGCTGATGGAAGTGGCGAGGATTACAAATCGAGATGTTTTGCTAGAATATTCTCTCGGGTGGAGGGAATAGATTATGAGGAGACATTTTCTTATGTTTCCCAAATACACTTCCATCTGTATGATTACTGATCTTGCAACATCCATGGGTTGGAGACTACATCATATGGATGTAACGACAACCTTTCTGAATGATGAGATTGCGAAAGAGGTCTACATCGAGTATCCGGATGGATTTGTGACACATGAGAAGGAGTCTCATGTATACAGGTTAAAGAAATCCCTATATGGACTAAAGCAAGCACCTCGTGCATATTATGAGAATATTGATGAATATTTGATGAGTTTGGGCTTCAACAAGAGTGTTTTTTATCCTAACCTATACTACCACATTGTTGGTGACGAGTGCCTAATTTTGGTCCTAGATGTTGATGACTTATTCAGAAATCCTTACTAATGAATGCAAGCATGCATTGGCTTCTGGATTTGAGATTAAGGACCTTGGCATGATGCACTACTTCCTGGTATAGAAGTATGGCAGAGGACTGATGAGATTTTCGTGGGTCAAGGAAAATATACAGTTGATATATTGAAGAAATTCAGTATGACAAATCGCAAATCCATGCCTACACCGATGGTGATGAATTTGAAGAAGATGAACAAGACTTCTTCTGAGTCATGCGAGATTGATCCACATCTTTACAAATAGTTGATTGGAACATTGATGTATTTGGTTAACACCAGACCTGATATATGTTATGTAGTGAGTGTAGTCAGTCAGTTTATGAGTCAGCCGAGATAGACACACTGGATAGCAGCAAAGCATGTGTTGAGATATCTATGAGGCACAATTAGTTATGGCCTGAGATATGCATCTGGTGTAGACATGAGATTGTGGGGATATGTCAATGCAGATTGGGTAGGGAGCGCAGTGGACTGGAAGAGAACATCCAGTTGTTGTTTCACTTTGGGATCTGCCATGGTTTCCTGGTGCAGCAAGAAACAAACTTATGTGGCTTTGAGTACCATGGAAGCAGAGAATATTTCATTGTGTGTGACAATCCGCGAAGCAGTGTGGTTTCGCAAGCTCCTTGCATAATTATTTGGTCATGAGATGGATTCCACTGTTATCCATTGTGATAACCATATCTATGTGAATCTCTCCAAGAATCTTGTGTTTCATGATAAATCAAAACACATTGAGATAAAATACCATTATATCATAGATAGGGTACAGAGGAAAGTAGTACATGTCCAATACCTTTCTACACACAAGTAGGTTGCAGATGTCTTCACCAAACCGCCTGCTAGGGCGAAGTTTGAGTACTTCCATGAGAGACTTGGCCTGGTGGAGAATGCCTCCCTAGCTGAGAGGGAGTGTTGATGATTGGAGCATTTTATGACATTCTCCAGGTCATTCTCCTCTGGATTGAGTTGAGACAATCTGTGAGAGAGAGCCCATGTGATGGGTGTGCATCAAAATCTAGACTGAGTTGTGATGATGTGTGGTATCCTACCTTGTACTCCTCTGTACAGAGTTGAGTCGGCTTGAGATGGTCTCCTAACTTGTACTCCTATGGACTTAGTTGAGTCGGCTTGAATTGGCTCTCGAGATGGTACTCATATGGATTTAGTTGAGTTGATTTATTGAGAGTGGCGTCCATGTGGCTGAGCACAAGTGGACGTGTCCCTAGTGGTTAAGCACTAGAGGATGTGTGATATCCCTTGCTATATTTTCAGAGAGTGAGACTTTGGTAAAACCCTAATTGTGTTGTAAAGGGTACAAGTCGGTCCCACCATGTAAAGATAATTAATATTGTGTAATTATTAATTATATTATTAAGTTATACAGGTCGGTCCTATTGTGCCAAGTGTCATGTCTATTCGTTGAGTTAATTTTTGTATAAATAAGAGATAGATCCCCATTGTGGATTATATCTCTCACATTAACTCAACGCTTGGTCTAAAATTATGAGGACTACAATGCACACTTTTCTAGGCACTAGTTTTCTCAGTCATAGAAGTACCCTCTTGTGTGCTAGGGTTTGGTGGTGGATGGTGGATCTTCTCTTGGTAGTATAACCAAGGATTCTTGCATTTTTCCCTTGATTGAGAAGGGTTTTCCCAGGATATTTATGGTGTCTTTTGTGCATTGTTTTTCTTCTTGTGATCTTGGTTTACTGCAGCTATTGTATTGTTGCTGCAATCATTGTTTATTGTTCAAGTAATGTTAAAAAGAAATTAAATTATTTTCTTGAGCCCAACATTGAGCTAAATTGAACAACCACCAGGGGGAAGGAATCTCCTATGGGGCTCTAGTCTAACTCAAGTCAACCCATTAATCTCATAACAAGCCCTCTTATCACTATAGAGCTCTCCAATATCCCATCTAGCCATCAAACCAAAGATAGCACTATCTCCCACTACCTCGAACAACAAAAGGAATACCCACTCTTTCTCTGCTCAATAGTCCCTTGGAGTACTCTTCCCTTCTAGTGTTCTTCAGTTTGAGCAGAAAGAGCCCAATCCGTTGTCTACCTTATCGTACTAACCTAGGGAAGAATACACTTGATCTTAAGATAGTCAATGAGAAGCAACAATAGGGTTATGGGTCTACAAGTATTGCCTCAACTATTGTGTATATTCCTAGGCACAATATCTCTCTCAAACCATTCCATTATCTTCCACATTTTTAGAAACAAACTTCCTCAACTTGTATGGACTCTTACCAACTACAAGCACATGGGAAAATATTTCCAAAACAACCATAACAACCATGACAACTAGGGAAAAGCATCTCCCTAACATGGAGTTGATCTCCTCCCCATGCTTATAAATGGGTGAATAATGATAATGATTATAGAATGCATGGAAAGACAATAGAAGACATTTTTTTGCATGAAAGATACTTTCTTCCAAAGGATATGAAACTTGTACTTAGTACAAACCCACAAGTGAAAGATTGATGAGACAACTTGTAAGGAAACATGGNTGATAATGATTATAGAATGCATGGAAAGACAATAGAAGACATTTTTTTGCATGAAAGATACTTTCTTCCAAAGGATATGAAACTTGTACTTAGTACAAACCCACAAGTGAAAGATTGATGAGACAACTTGTAAGGAAACATGGATAAAATAGCGCAGTACTTCCAAAGGACAATGACAAGGTCAAATCACCCAACAACCCCTTTTCCTTCTTTTGGTATCATAGTCCCCTTGTTTCTCCCTCAATCAACCATGTTGGTAGATATTCTATTATTATGTATTTTCCATTTTATACATGCCTTTTTATATACATGATAATTTCATGGGAAATATACCCACCACATTGTGAACCTAGCCCACCACATGGACTCCTATGAATTTCCTAGTTGGACCTTGGCCTTGAGCTCCACACTAGGAATGTTTATAATGCAACATAAAATCATCACAATGAAATACACATGGCTTAAATCTTATCTTATAAACCACATCATATAAATAATACATGATTTATTACATTACAATTCAAGGGTCAAAACTAGGATATCATTTTATCCTCCTCCAAATCTTTTTCAACCAGGTGATCCTTCCTATCAAAACATCTACATGAAGTTGGAAAAGATTCACATTCAAACTCACAACCAATGCCATCTCTCAATCTATACAATGCCTCATCCCTCATAGGAGCTAGTTAGGAAGCCCCAACTTACAACAAAATGAGCCTAGGTATTTTCAATGATTCTACGTTACTTAGGGCATACCATGGTGCACCATCCTATGTCCCTCCGACAGGATCTACTCCTATATGCATGATTACATCATTCATATAGGATCTGTTCCTATATGTAACCCTCTTATGGTTATATATTGGATGTTTATGGTTATGTATTGTATGGTTATGGTTATGTATTGTATGGTTATGGTTATGTACTATATAGTAAGGTTATGCTTTTTCAAGAAATGAGTTATATACATAGAAAAGAAACGAGTTAAACATGTTGTTAAAGACTTGAATTAAGTGTTTTATTTGGAAAAAATACTATGAACTAATTACATCGTAAGGTGTTACTATATGAGATCTATGTCTTGATTTGACCCTCTATTATGCTTGACACTGGATGTTGGATGATGTCATCACCCTAATGAGTTATTTTTCTTCCTCCCCTTTCTTGTCATAGTCGTGCCACCTTCCCTTGCAACTTTCTTCCTTGATACTTCACAATAATTCCATGGCCTCTAGACATTGTTTGAATGCCATTGTCACTTAGATCCCTTTGTATCCTACAAATAGTGTATCCAAACTCTTCTACATCCTCTCATATCTATCATATTTTTGAACAATTTTTAGCTATTATTCATTGAATAGATTTGAATAGAACATGATATATATAGCCATCGACGAATCTCTGAAATAAAGATGCAATAGGCTAAGTGGAGTAGGTAATGTGTGTTTTATTTTTCTGGAATTGATTGGGTCCAGTGGGCTAAGCTACATTATAGTAGAGTGGGGGAGGGGCAAAGGTGTCATTTGGAATGCAGCTCATTTTTTTTCCATGCACATGGATCGTATTTAGGAAAATTGAAGCCAACAAATTGAGTATTAGTCACAATTAGGGGGAATGGTGTAGATGTTGACTATTAACTCAAGATTTATTATTACCCATAGGGATATAATGTAGAAAATGATGCCATAATACCCAATTTTGTGCCCAAACCATGCATTTGTTTTTCTATCTTATGCATAGTGGTGTCAGTGAAATACTTAGTCAACATAGAGACTAACAAAGTGTACACCTAGATCTTGCTTTCTACTTTACCATGCTCTAGAAGAGATGATGTTCATGTTACAAGTCCTTGATAATGGATAGATAATGACCATGGGAATAACTTATCCAAAACATTCTTACCATGATTTTCAAAACACTTATGTTCCAAGAGATTTGCATTGTCATTCCTAGGGGTGATTGTGATCCGTAGGATCTTTTAATGACTATGGTTGAGTTTTAATTTTGCATGCGTTAATTATCCAATTGAGCAGCTTAATGAAAGAATGAGGAAAATAGAGGAATTATGACAGCCATATACACATATGCAGATCTGAAATGAAATAATAGACAACAAACCATAACACGAGAAATGATAACGGAGTTCGGCACAACTTTGCCTACGTCTCCGGGCCTTTGTCTCTGTGGGGGAGGCTTCTTTATTTATTCTTCAATACTTGCAAAGTACATCAAATGGACTTCATACTGATCTCACTGTGTTCTGGTCGACCTCATAAATCCAAGGCAATTGACGACACTGAAAAAGGCTAAGTATAACCTCCAGAGATGGCCTCCAAAGTTCTCATAATTCACTGACTTTCTCTGCATAAATAACATTGTTCTGCTTTAACATACATCAATTCGACCCCTGGTACAGTGATAAAGTTTTTGGTTAAATAATGTGAAGTTGTGGGATCGAATCCCAACAACCCACGATTTCTTGGCTTGAAATCTGCAAAATATACCATAATTTATGGCATGAAATGGCTAAAATAACCATTATACAAAGGTTTATGCCAAAATATATGGCGCCCACATATTACAACAACACGTATATATGGTTCGTGGCTAAAATATATGATTGCAGTTTTTTAAATAAACCTTCTTATAAGATTTCTGATCCACCTTTACCATAAATTCGTGGCATGTACTATATGGCCTTAATATATAATATAGTGCCTTTTTATATGGTTGAACAACCATATATAACATCGTGGCATCAACTATGAAATGGGAACATATTATATGGTTATAACAACATTTTTCGGCCGGTTCTCAACGAGCGAGCGAGCGAGCGGCGATTTTAGGTTTTGAGAGTTTTTTTAGGTTTTCGAATGAGGGCTCTGCGGCTAGGTCTTGCTAGCCGCATCCCTGGTTTTTCTCCGTGGTGCCGAGTGCGGATTTTACCCAATCCTGAGCGAGCGGGCGGGCGGGAAGCGGCATTCGGTTGGCGTCGGAGGTGGTTCTGGGCAGCGGCGTTGCTGGCTCCTGGGTGGAGTCCAATGCTTTGGGCGCGTGGACCTGTCTGCGAGTTGCGGCAGGCTCTGTGCTGGTTATTTCGACTGGTGGCCAGCAGGGCGGCTCTTCGGGGGGTTTTGACCGGTGGGGTCTTGTTCGGCGGCGGTGGAGCTTCATTTTGGCAGCCGTGTTAGCACCCGCGTGATGCGCCATTGTGGGCGCTAGGGTCCTTTCTGTTGTCGGCGTCTTTTCCTTCTGCCGCTGTTGGGGGCCGAGAGGGTCCGAGGGGCTGTTTCGTTGCCTTCTTTCCCAATGCTTTTCCTCGGAGGGGTCTGGTTCGGCGTTGGTGGAGAACCGATGGGCAGCAGTGACGGCTCCCGTGTGGAGCGTCATTTTGGGTGCTAGGGGCCTTATTGTTGTCGGCATCGCTTTTTTTCTACTGCTGCTGTTGGGGGCCGTGAGGGTCCGAGGTGCTGTTTCGGTGCCGTGATTTTGATGGTTTTTTCTGCCTTGTTTTTTGGTTCTCTTGTTCACAACCTGCGTGTTGTGTTGGGTTGTGTTGCTTTGTTGAGCATGGGTGTTGGAGTAGCACTGTTATGTGTTATGGACACAGCTTGTTGCTGTCGTTGTAATCGGATATACTGTCGTTGTAAACGAATTTATACTCTATATAAATTTGAGATAATTTTTTCTTGGAAAAACAACATTTTTCGGCCTTCAAACTTTGATTTGACACGAATTATTTGGAATTCGAATCACATGATATGTGGTTTATAAAACTTTGGAATATGGGTTTTATTTTAAAAAATAAACTATATCATATTTTAAACCAAACCACTTAAAGTATTTTATATGGGTGATTCAATTCTTTTAAAATGGCTTAAGTTATGGTTTGGTGGGTTTATAATAAGATAACGTATCAAAATGACATTTAACCACGTCATTTCCAGTCATATGCGATCACATCACTTGCCATATGTCATGTTGTCATTGATTCTTTGATTTTTGCTAGAGAAGATCAAAATATTCAACCGCCATAACTTTCTCATACAACGTCTGTCTTTCGATCCGTTTGCACCGTCGGAAAGCTTACGATGGGCACTTTGTGATCATATTATTTTATTGAGAATTCAACAAATTTGATTTTTAGGCCTTTCTAAGCCCCATCAAGCTCTTGGATCCAATTCTGGATCAGATTGTAAGTCGTGGAGTATGGTGACCACCATCTAGTTAGATTGTTGATAGAATATCAATATCATATAAATATTGATTCCACCATTGCAAGCCATCGAACATGGATATGATGGTTTGTATGCTCGTCTTCGAGGTTCAAGGCTTCAAGGAAAAATCAACAATGTTTGGATTGAGAAACGAATCAATCTTCATATGCCTTTCTAGATTTTAAATCTGGCCACAATAGTTTACTATCTAGCATATCAAACATGTTGTATTTTGAAATTATGCCCATCCCACTAATTGAATGGCTACGTTGCAACTAGGGAATCTTGGTTTATGCATAAAAAGCTAGTTTCTCACAACAATAAAGCCTTTAGTAGACATAGTGTAACAAAACTCAAATCCACATAAAAACATATTGTAGTTTAACACATCACAATTTTTTATGATGTCCTTTGCACCATTAGGGGCAATTATAAGTTTGATTTACGATTACGTTCATCTAGCCAAAAATAATAACTACAAATTTGATCATTATTGACTAGGAATGAAATTAATATTGAAATCTAATAATTTTGCAACTTACTTATAATTCAAGTATATATTTATGAAAAAAATAGCAATGGGTATTCAATTACTAAAATGTGAATTAATGGTATGGACTTGTTTGGAACCCATGTTTGCACTTTAGAAATCTGTTTTTCCACTTTTGAAATCCAATATCCATATTTTCCAAATCTAATTTTGCACTTTTTCGAATACAATATTTACATTTTTGAAATCCAATTTGACACTTTGGAAACGCCAATTTTAACCCATCTCTTAAGAGGGTTATACTGGAATAAATCAAAATTTAATGAAACAGTTGTTCCACGTTATCATCTTATCCTTAGCCCATCCTTCTATATCCAAATGTTGTCTTAGGATGAGAGGAAACTTACATATTTTTTCCTTGGAGTTGGGTGGTGCAACATCATCAGCGTTTCTATAGAAATTCAAAGTAGTAAAGTAGGTTTTTCCATTATTTCTTGGGGAAATTCAATGTAGTTGAGAAAATTTTCCATTATTTCTTGGAGAGATTTCCCTTTTGGAAAACTCATTTGTTAACAATGTGCTTCACTTCCTCCCTAATTTTTTTTATTAGCTATGATTTGCAACTTTGGTTTTGACTTGTAAATGTGATGATGATTTGCAACTTTGTTTTGACTTGTGAATGTGATCTCTTGGTTTGTATTCATGTTTCTTATTACGGATAACTCCCGTTGGATCATAAATCCATCTACTTTCTTGCTAAAAAATGAAAGGGATATTATCTCTTCCAAATTCCATATTCATAGAAGGAAGACTATCTCTTCCAGCACTAGGTTGTCTTCACATTCAGTAATATTCAGTTCAATGTGATTCAATTCATTATGTGTGACATCAAGAAAATAATTATGTTCCTTTTGTGAACGATCCACATAAAGCATAAGTAACAAATTGCAGTGTCCATTAAACCACACACCAGTTGTAGCTCTTTCATTGAAGTCGAAATCCTTGATTGTTTTCTCAACTTTGGCGTCCATTGCCTTAAGGACAACCAACATCCACTTTCAATGATGTCATTCTTCAATTGGACATAACTCACATATACCAAAATCCTTAGACTGGTAGTGTCAAGAAAGTAAATTAAAATGGATGGAACCCTTCACAGAGGAAAAAAATCTAATTAAGTTCATGAATCTTGATTAATCCAAAATTGTTGGATTAAGAAGCAAGGAAAGTGAATCATTTATGAATAGGTGAATAGGTGAAATTATCATCCAACGAATAATTAAAATTCCCAGGCAGAGAGAAATAATTCTCCACATTCTCACAACCTATGGTGGAGGAATTCCAACGGTCTACTCAACAAGTTCTCCTTCTCTTCTTCTCTTGAAGCTTGGATTGTTGCACATGCAACTTCAAAAGTTTCCTTCTCCTTGTCTATGGCTTCTACTGCAGCTAAATCAACCTCATCATTTAATATCAAAACCCTTAAGGTAAGGAAACATCATATAATGACCTTGTTATGGAAGGATCAACTCATGTTCACTTGCCTCTTCAAGGGGGGAACTTCTTGACAAGCCAAGATTCGGTACAAAATACTTGAATACATGCCTCATAATGAGGATTTCATCCTTATTTATAGCCAGCTACAAAACCCTAAACTTTAACTACATTGTTGAACTTTTTTACTGAGGCCACATTACATCTATTCAATACTAACTACCTAGTGGGCCTTATTTAATAATAAAAAACATAGTGAACCTAGTCCACTTTACATTGAACACCCACCATAAATACAATATTATTACTCAACTTGGCTCTTTAGCC
>SNQJ01S0057163.1:29553-60952 GCA_010110895.2 Picea sitchensis
TCTACTAACCAAAATACTGCTATTAGAAAGTGCTTGAGGGAGCCATGATTTTTTACTATAAACCCCATATTTTTTAACCCACCTTTTGTAAATTAGGTTTTTTTTAACTTCAAGCTTTTGTTGCAAATCACTCTTTTATATTGGGAACGTTGTAGTTGGTAAAGAGCCTACCAAGTCTCTTAGATCAAATGATATGTTGAGTGTAAAAACCTAGATATTGATAATATTACCACTCAAAGGAGATGAGAAAATAACAATTCAATAGATGACAATAATGAAATCATATAAATCAAGGTTTGTCATCTCATTTGAACTAATCTAGTGTATATTTAAGAAGCTAGTATTTGCAAATCTATGATAAAATTATTTTCTTTAAAAATACTTGTAAAATGGATGATAAATAATATACACATTTATGTTTAACTTATAACATATCATCATTTATAACATATCATCATTTAATGAGTCATCCATTCTCCAAATCTAAAATTATTCAGAACAATAACTTTAATCTATATTTGCAAGCACTCTATATAAATAATGTAGCCCCCCACCAAAACGCATAGCAAAGTTCTCCCTTGGAACTTCCTTGCACTCATCTTATGTTTAATGGTTTTGGTGCTTTAATTCCCTCAACATGTTTGAGGGAAAATTGACCATAAATCCGAAGTATGTTGTATTATATAAATGGTGGTTTTGAGTGTAAGACAAAAATATATTTAATATGTAATTACTATAAATAAATAAAAAATAAAAAATAAAAAAGATTAAAAAAAAAATTGTACACTCCTTTTTATCTCAACTTAAGTCATTTACTACATAAGCTTCAATAAAAAACATTCAATTTTTTTCTGCCTTTGTTTAAGTCATTCATGAATTAAGCTTCTTCTCTCATATCTCAATTTAAGTTCATTCACTAAAAAAAAATCACTCAATCTTTTTTCCATATGAATCTAAGTCACTCATGAATCAAGTTTCTTCTTTTGTATCTTAATCTAAGTCACTCACTAATCAAACTTCAACCAAAAAAAAAAAAAAAAATCTATCTCAATCTAAGTCACTCGTGAATCAAGCTTTTTAATTAAAAGCTTTTATAATTGGGTTCCATGGTACCTTCATCCATTGGCATTCATGGGGCATCCAAACTAGATGTGATTAAGCTTATCCTCACTTGTTGAAGAGAATGGACATATATATATCCATCCTTTCCTTGTCATTTTGAAGAATAAATAAGTAGAAATCTTAATGACCTAGTTTTTAATGGAGAATGTTCTTCTTCAAGATTTCATACTCGTGCCATGTCCACCTCTAATCTACTAAGTAGTTGGACTATTTCACATTGAGAATAACATCCATTAGAAATTTTAATGACCTAATCTCTAATGGAGAATGTTCTCCTTCAAGATTTCATACTCCTACCATTTCCACCTCTAATATACTAAGTAATTGGATTATTTTGCATTGAGAATAACAACATGCATTTACAACCCAAGTAGATTTATCATGTATATAATGTTAATAAATAAAACTAAAAAAAATTAAAAACAATAAAAATGGGTTAAAAAATAATAATAAACTTGATCATAACAATAAAAATAAACTAATAATAAAAATAATATAATAAACTAGAAAACATACAACTATAATGATAATAAAAATATATAATAAAATAAATCAACATAAATCTTTCTTTCAAAATATTAATAAATTTGTGTTTATAATAAACTAAAAAACAACATATATCTATAATGATAATAAAAATATATAATAAAACAAAACAACATAAATCTTTCAAAATATTAATAAATTTATGTTTATAATAAACTAAAAACATACAACATAAAAATATATAATAAAATAAAACAACATAAAATATATAATAAAATAAAACAACATAAATCTTTCAAAGTATTGATAAATTTGTGTTTAGTTTTTTTTATTAAAATTGGGAATAAAAAATATTTAGATTTTTTTATTATTAAAATTGAGACTAAGATAATTTTATATTGAATTGAAATTAATAATAATAATAATATAGGGCTTGTATATCTATCCTTTCATCTTGGTCACTATAATAGTATAATGCGAATATTTCTTAATGTATTTATTTTAGGAATGGATTATGATGTGAATAATTCTTTATGTATTTGTTTAAGAATAACTGCTACTTAGAATTTGCTTAAGACATCATGCATCATGTGGAAAAGTCATTTTGAATAATTGTCATTGTTGAAAAAATATATTCACATTTATCTTGTATCCTGTTATATTAAAGAGGCACTATATAATATGTTTTATTGTATTTATTCGTTAAATAACTAATAAAATTAAAAATGAAAAATAGATAATATTTTTTATGTTTAAATATTTTGAAGTTAAAATATGATTATGATTATGATGATGATTAACGTTTATTAAGATTTAATTGGTCTATCGAACCTTAAGAGGGTAAGTGATTACTTGTGATTCTTTAGAATTTTGTTTCTGTGCTCGAAAAGCATTAAGAGAAGCTTTCCAAGATCACCATACTTTTGTTGAGTTAAGAGGTTAGGAAGGTTGGTAGTGTGATCAATATTTTGAAAATGAGATATAATATGGGTATAGGCTGGACAATCTAAGAGAAAGCGCTTTTCATCTTCAACCTTCTTAGTGTCACAAAGGTGACACACTCTTTCATCCCATGGCGTTTTAGGAATTGACCAATGCTCAGTTTCACTATGGAGCTCGTGAGAAATTGTTCTTATCTTAGCAATGCTTATTTTTTTTAATAGTATCTTTATTCTGCAAAATGGTTTTTTCCATGATTCCCCAATAGTTTAGCCAAGATCGGGCATCTTTATGCCATCCTCGCTAAGTCGATGGTGGTTATGACTTGATTTGGAAGCAATTTTAGGTAGCCTCTTGTCTTCCATGTTATTTAACTTGTTCGTATACATTAGGTATCTAGTCATAGCCATGCTTTCAATGGGGGAGAGGCTTCTTTCTACGAGGAGGATGGGATAGGGTGTATTTCCTTTAATTTTGAGATTATAGGTTATAAAATTCTTTTGTATTTGCTCTATCTTTCTCCAGGATTCGCGAGAGATACTACAGCCCTAGACTTCACATCCATAAAGAATAATAGGTGTAACAAGAGTCTCAAAGAGGAGTTTCTTCTTATCCCAACTCCAAAGTTCAGCTGATTTACAATTGTTTTCAAGCCCATAATAAGCTTTCCATCCCCCAATAATCCTTTTCTGAATGCTATAATTCTAATTAAGCTTGTGGTGAATATCAATTCCAAGATATTTGTATGAATATCATAAGGGATCTTATTGGATTTAACAATCATGATTTTAGTCTTATCAGTATTAACAGTCATACCCATATTGGAGCAAAAATCCTTGAGGATTCTTAGTTGGTTTTCAAGATCATGAGGAATCCTTGCCATAAGAACGATATCATCGGCATAAAGAAGAAGATTGATGACTATACCAGTGAGAGTAGGGCTGACACAACCTGCTTTTTCCAAGCATTCTTCTAATTTATCAATGTATTAATTGTTTATTATTATATTTTCATATTAATATAATAATTTTAATGATCAATTATTTTAAAAATTAAAAACTTTAATCAATTTATTTTTTATTTTAATTTATAAACATTTATTAATATTACATAACTTATTTTTATTAAATTGTAAAATATACTTTATTTATTTTGATGTAATTATATTTTTATGATGATGATGATGATTAACAAGATAGAATTGGTCTATTGGACCTTTTTTTATTAAATTGTAAAATATACTTTATTTATTTTGATGTAATTATATTTTTATGATGATGATGATGATTAACAAGATAGAATTGATCTATTGGACCTTAAGAAGATAAGTGATTACTTGTGATTCTTTAGAATTTTGTCATAATTTTCTTGAGTTAAGAGGTTAGGAAGGTTGGTAGTGTGACAAATATTTTGAAAATGAGATCTAATGTGGGTATAGGGTGGATAATCTAAGAGAAAATGTTTTCCATCTTCAATCTTCTTACTCTTTCATCCCATGGCCTTTTAGGAATTGACCAACAACAAATTTTTCTTATCTATTTAAAATGTTAAAAATGAAAATAATTTTTGAGAAAAAATTAAAGTATTCTCATTTTAGCTCTTAATTTATTACAAGAATTTATCTAAAATGTTATATAAAAATCCTGCATACTATTTCATAACTAGTGTATATGTTTTGTGTTTATGTTCAGTAACTATGTATTTTCTATTCCCAAAAACATATTACAAATATTAAATTTATATGTCTATACCAAAATATATACTATATATTTACTAATTTTTTTCAATATTTATTTAATATCAAAATATAACTTTTTTTAATATTTATTTAATATCAAAATATAACTTTTTTCAATATTTATTTAATATCAAAATATAAATTCTACCCCTACTAAGTTTTCAATATTCAATCTAATAATAATATAAAGTTGAATTTATAACATAGATTACATATTTATATATTTTTCATACTAACTAAGTTCTCAATATTCAATCTAACAATAATATAAAGTTGAATTTTATAACATAGGATACATATTTTTATATTTTTCATACTAATTAATTTAGATATTTATTATTTAGCTTATACATTTTAAGTTTAGTCACAAATAGAAATGGGTAATGTGTTTTCTATTATCATTTTTTGAAAACATGTTACAAAGATCAAACTTATAAGTTAAAATATACACTAACTTTTCACAAAATTCATTTATTATTAATATTAATTTAATACAATTTGAGTGGTCTTAATAGTTAAGAATATGTGTTTCTTCTTTGAAAGTTATAAGTTCAAATCCAGGAGGTAAACTGTATATATCTCTCTAGACTTTAACAATCAATCAAATAAATTAATCATAAAGTAAATAACATAGAAGTAAAATTTTGGAGAAATTTAGATTAAAAATCCTCCAATATATTTGTGCATCTTAATTTTATTTAAAACCATTTAGTAATGTGCTTGATAACCATGAAATATATTTGTGCGTCTTAATGTTATTTAAGACCATTTAATAATATGCATGGTTTAATTAAGATCATTTAGTAATGTTCTTGATAACCATGAAATATATTTGTGTATCTTAATTTTATTTAAAACCATTTAGTAATGTGTTTCATAATCATAACCATGAATTTATATTTAAGAACTGAGCTTAGAAATTTTCACATGAATTTATATAGGAACTGAGCTTAAAAAAATTCACATTCATGTTACTCAACCCATCATTATGATCATAAAACAAAATTTATGCTCATGCCATCAAGAAGTTCTCCCTCGGACTAATTAACTACACTAGCAAATATTTCAACAGAAAGTAGTATACATAAAATACAGCCTTAAATCAATAAATCAATTATGGACAAAACAGATGACTTTGCTGGTTGCGTGAGGTTGTAGGCAAGATATATCCCCTGCTTCCCCTCAGATATATGCAGGGAAAGTATTGGTGATTCAATTTGCTTTGGTTCATATTCCTGATTAAAATACACTTGCACATTAGCATCAACATTACATACCAAATCTAAAAGAGTAACATAGATTTTAGGATCATAGGTGTACAGTTACTCCTGTTGCTGCATCTTCGTTAAGATGTTGTGTATTATCAGAATACCATGCCTGCTTTGAAAAATCATACTTTTCTCCATCACCCCACAGAGCATAAGCTTCCTCTCCATGAACTGCATCATCTCCTATCAAAATTTCCTCATCTGGCATTCTTAACGGAATGAATATTTTGATGAACAGTATGATAATGGTTGTGGCAACAATGTTCCAGCCTATGACAAAACTAGCTCCCACAATCTGTTTAATAAATTGCATACCACTGCCATAAAATGCTCCCTTGGAATTTGTTACCGGAAGGAACAGTGAACAGAGAGTAGGCTCTGCAAAAAGGCCAGTGAGTGCTCCACCCAACACTCCTGCAACTGCATGTGTGTGGAATACAGCCAGTGTATCGTCAACTTTCTGTAATAGGGCTGATCTTTTGTGAAGTACCATCATTGTATACCATGGAATACTACCAGATAGCACTCCCATCGCAATTGCAGCCCATCCTTGGACAACACCTATACAAGGGAAAAAATACTATTATTAATTCTTTGTTTTTAAGTTTTGCATTCTATACTCTAATGCAATTCTTTCAGTTTTTCAAGTTTTTCTTTCTACTTGTTCAGGAAGATGGGTATTTGTCACTCTATGGAAGTATGGTATTTGAAGCTTTGGATGTACGGTGTCCTCTTACGACACTAATCTGAACTCTAATGCAATTGGGGTATTTGAACTCTATTGTAGTTAACAACCGTGGAAGCTTCATTTCTTGTTTGTAAGTAGGAAGAGAGGACAACAGCAGTTTTTTCTTCAAATTCCTTACTAGTCAGAAAAGTAATGGATAGCCCATGCTTGCCATGAACAAGGACGAAATTTAAAAATAGAAAAACCTAAGACAGGGCATGCATGATCTGAACTAAATATATAGTCATTGACTGTAGTCATTAAGTAATTATTTCAATTCCTAAAGAGGCGTGACATGACAGGACTCAAATCCACAGGAGGATGTATTGAACTAGCTCCTCAAATAGACCTTTTTATTAGTTGAACTGCTATATAGAAAAGAAAAAATGGAAATGGAATTGCCCTTACCAGCACCCGGGGTGATGCAGACAAGTCCGGTTATCATACCCTGAACAGCTCCAATGACTGATGGTTTCTTGAAAAATACAACATCCAGGCAAGTCCATACAAGAAGGCTGGTAGCTGCACATATGTTAGTATTCAAGACTGCCATGGATGAAACAACATTGGCAGCATAAGGACCGCCTCCATTAAACCCTGACCAACCCATCCACAAAAATCCTGCTCCAGCCAGCATAAGCAACACATTATTTGGAGGAAATCTTTCCCGGTCTTTTACCGATCTAGGCCCCACCTGTACCCCCACCCACAAAATAAAACCAATCAGCATACGCACTCTATGGTACAGACTAAAAAAATCAATAGCTTGCAAGGAATACTAAGAATTGTGGCATACCCAATAAGCTGCAGTGAAACCTGAAATTCCAGCAGAGACATGGATTACATAACCACCAGAGAAATCAATGACTCCCCACTGAAAGAGGAATCCTCCTCCCCATAAGCTGAAAGCTCCCACTGTATATGAAAATGTGAGCCAGAGTGGCACAAAAGCCATCCATGCCTTGATATTCATTCTTCCAAGCAAAGAACCAGCCAGTAGGATCAGAGTTATGGCCGCAAACACGAACTGGAAAAACACAAGGGTAGCCATGGGAAAAAGGGGTTCAAGAGCTGCTGTCTCCACACTTCCATTCTTATAATGGTGGACTGTTTCAGGGACTTTTGCTTGTTGGATGAGAAATTTCTGGCCAAGTGCAGGTCCTGCCTTTCCCCAGAAGGGCAGAAGCTGATCGCCAAATGACATTTTATAGGCCCAGGTGACCCAGCAGATCAAAACAGCTGCAAATGCATAGAGTGCCATGAATGCAGAATTGACGGCCCATTTCTTCTTCACAATGCTTCCATATAGGATAACAAGGCCTGGCATGCTTTGCATTCCTACAATGGTTGCAGCTACCATCTGCCATGCATTGTCTCCTTTATTAAGCCAATCTGGTACTGCCGTCCCATTCTGGTAGGCTACAGGCAGCCCCTCCATGGCTGCTATAAACCAAAATGCTCAACTCCAATCACCAAATTCAAAGCTCTGTATCCATCAAAATAGATGAAGTTAGCTGTCACAGAAACATGATGTATTACAAGATTTCACTATGGAAGTGACAGAGAAATAAGACCTCATGTCTAATTCAACAAAGCAGGTTAAAGAATTTCAGGTTAGGCAATACACAAATCAACAATACTTGATTAGAATAATACAGATTGAGTACGTCTAATGGTTAATAACATGTATTGCCTTTTAAAAAGTTATAAATTGAAATCTAGATAGATAGGGTATATACTTAGATCCCAGTATAAATCTCATACATTAATTTGATGTGTGGCTTGGCAGTAACTTACAACTTTTATTAAAAAAAAATATTTTTTAAATAAAAATACACTTTTACTATCATACTAACTAGAAATTTAAAAAAAAAATCAGGAAACTAGCACTAGCACTAGCACAAGAGCACAATCCCAAAAAGTAAAAAGCTCCCAATCCAACAAAAAAAAAAAAACCGTGACCCAGTAGAAGCTTAAACTAATAACCAGCAGACCAAGACGAATAAAATCCCCGGCGCTTCTACAAGACAACAACAGAAGCATGCAACCGCACCAGACAGAATTATCCTATTCAAATTGGCATCCTCTAGCTGTTGTTGGCCGTTCAGCATGAAGAAATCCTCGAGAGAAGAAAGACACAAAGAGGAACCAATGCAACAGAAAGGATTGCAAGGCCGTACCCGAGGAGAATGGAATGAGGGCAGTGCGAAAAGAGGCCAATTAATCGGAAGGATGGATCCTTCACCTCCTACCAAATTTGAAATGTCGAACGCAGCCGGATTTCACAACGATACAATAATGCAGAAACAACTCGAATGGTTTGATTTAACAGCACAAAACCGACCTAAGCTGAAAGAAGGTGTTTGGGTTGAGTGGCAAATTAAAATTGTAAGTCAACCAAGCAGCCCCCCGTCTGCTCTCTTCACTCGTACATTCCAAATACACAGGTGGCCCCATACTAACCACACTTCCGTAATGTTGTTATTATTGGAACGTAGACCATCCGTAATGTTGTTGTTGGAATGTAGACCAATTTCAGATTCTAATATTTTACATTCCAGCGCCAACAACATTAACTCGAGTAAATATCAAACAATCTACATTCCGGCAACAAACAATCTACATTCCGGCAACAACAACATTAAATGGAGTAAATATGAATAAATATCAAACAATCTACATTCCGGCAACAATCCACCATTACACAAAGTTGTGGCGGACGAGAGAACGATTCCCGGGATTCAGAAGATTCCACAGTAAATATTCCTTAATTCTTTTCATGCACTTTTTTCGTAATGTGCGGTGCCACAGCCATGTAGTCGGTGGAGAAGATATTATGTTTGAATTTTCTATGCTTTCCGCTGAAGCAAAATTTTGCGTTCACACATAAAAAGTAGACAGTCTTTGTTATTTCCTTGAGAAATTGAAGTCGTCACATGTGCTGGGAATCGTGCCGTATCAAAAATGCGCTGTACTTCCTTCCGTACATGATGATGCCACCAGGAAAAATCAAAGGTCCCAGATTCCCAGTGATAATGAAAAATCAAAGGTCTAGGATTCTTAGTGATGAATGAGCTGGGTTATGTATTAATTGTTTTATGTTTTTATTTTTTTTTATTGAAATATGGTGAAATAAATTTGTACGAAATTATATTTTTTTGTTTTTTAAATTATATTTTTTAATGTTAAAAAAGATTTAGTTTATTAAAATATTTAGAACATTTAAATTATACAAAATTAACCACTCAAATCTATATATCTAATAATTTCTCACAAAATTTCAAAAAAATATCATTTAAAATTTATAAAAAAACATAAAACAATTAAACTACTAAATACACCAAATCCCAAAACCATCCAATCTTCCCACCTACTGCGCACGACACAATTGAAAAACAACATTATTGAAAAGTCCATGAATTTTATTGAATTTTCTTTTTCACGGTGCTCTGCTCTTCACTCATCTCAAAAAGCTTTACGTAATGTTTTTTAAGTTGGCTTTTATTTGTTTAAAAAATTTATGTGATGATTTTGTTGGTTTTTATTTGTTTAAAATTTTATGGGATGATTTTTTTAATATATATATTTATTTATTTATTTTAATGTTGAAATTTTATATTTAATATATATGATGATGATGATTAAGTCCACTGAGACTTAATTGGTCTATTGGATTTTAAGAGGATAAGTGATTACTTGTGATTCTTTAGAATTTTGTTTATGTGCTCAAAAAACATTAAGAGAAACTTTCCAAGATCACCATACTTTTGTTGAGTCACCATAAGTGATTATATATTAGTGTTGAAATTTTACCATAAGCAATTATATATTAGTTGAAATTTTGTTTATGTTTAACTGAAATGTTTTATTTTATTTTTATTTTTTATATGTAATTGAAAATAATAAATATATATTATAAAATATTTAAATGGAATAAAACCTATGTATATTTTGTGTTGGAGACATCAAAATATATATATGTACTACAACACATCACAAATTTAATATAATATATTATGTTAGACATATATATATATATATATATATATATATATATATATATATATATATATATATTCAAACATTGTGGAAGCTGTTACAATAAGTTAGTCAAATACATTTTGCTTCCACTTTGGAAAAAAAAAGATGAACTTTAGGGGAATCTGAAGCAAGATGTGTCTTTACTTTTGGTTCCTCAGAAAGAGATTACTGATGTTTCTGCATTAAGAAGGTGATTGAATAGGAATTTTTCAAACATTTAGTACCCAACCCAAGTCACTACTATCTAATTGTTTCTACAATGCTAGAGGTTGGGATGGTAGATGTTGCAAGAAACTTGTTTCTTTAGCATGGAATTTTTGCTTCTTGTAACATTGTTGCTAAAAATAAGATATTTAAATCACTAGAAACCCAAATAGAAACCCATCATACAAAACATGTTTTGAGCTACAAACAAATTTAGATTAAGTGTAAATACAAAAAATAATTTGATGAGAAGAATGATCAAATTAACCAATCATCAATTTCAAGATCACAAAACTCAAGATATATGCCCTAATATCTCTAAAACTTGTCCATAAAATATTTGAAATCTTCCTAGAACATCCTCAAAATTCGTCCAAAATGTCGATGCTCTAAAAGTCTAGAAGACATAAAAAAAGCCCTAAAAATGATGGAGTCCCCAAATCCAAGTAAGTGGATTTTTTTGAGGAATGGATCCCCGTGCAACATAAAACTATCAATTCATAATTCATAATTATTGTTATCTAGAAAATTGATTTATATCTTATACCATAATCACAAAATAATAATAACCATAATATCAAAACTCTTTTATCACTTATAACTTTATAAATAAATATTTATTATAAAAATTAAATTCTACAAAAATATTTTTTAATTTATATTTATTATTAAACTAACATTATTATTACTGAAATGAAAAGGTGCATTCAAAGACACCTTGTTTCAATGTCATACACCTTTTAAAAGACTATATAAACAAAAATAAATTGTGTTATTAAAAAACTAACAAACAAAAAAAAAAAAAATAATTGAAACAAATCAATCATATACCTATGAGAGAGTTCCTCGTAGGATGCCTTCAACCATGCAATTCACAAATCTCCCAATTTTTTCAATTAGGATTTCCATAAGCATTGGAGTGAGTGCATGTTAATGAATGTTTAGAGGAAAGAGTAACGTTGTACTAATGAGTAAAGAAAGAGTAAACTTAAATTTCCTATGAGAGAGTTCTTTTCTTCCATGTAGGATGCCTTTAACCATGCAATTCACAAATCTCCCAATTTTTTCAATTAGGAATTGTAGACTCTGTACAAGTACTTGAGTGACCTAGAATTAGTGTATAATGAATGCTTCTAAAGGAGTGTAAGGTTGCAAATAATGTATTTTAAAATCTTTTAAAAAAATTCTCAACTAATGGGATGTCTTTAACCATGCAATTCACAAATCTCCCACTTTTTCAATTAGGATTTGCATAAGCATTGGAGTGAGTGTAATTAGTATGTTAATGAATGTTTAAAGGAAAGAGTAAGGTTGTACTAATGTAAGTTTAAAAATCTTAAAATTGGGATGCCTTTAACCATGCAATTCACATATCTCTCACTTTTTCAATTAGGATTTGCATAAGCATTGGAGTGAGTGTAATTAATATGTTAATGAATGTTTAAAGGAAAGAGTAAAGTTGTACTAATATAAGTTTAAAATTTTTTAAATTAGGGAAATAAAGAATTCTTCAACATTTATATTAATATAATATTCTTTTATAAAACATAATAAATTGTTTTAAAAAATAAAGGATGTTAAAATCTCTAGTGTATAGAATTAAAAACAAAGTATAATTAGAATGCACTCTGAGTAGTTTGTATGGAAAGCCAGGAGGGTGTGCTCGGAATAATATAGAAAACCCCAGGTGGTGTAGTGGTAGGGTGGGGAATACATTCCTCTCACCCCACCTCTCATATGATAAGTTTCTCTCACTACCTCCACCCACCCCTACCCTCACATACCAAGTTTTTCTCAATTCCACCCCACCCCCATATAATAAGCTTCCATCTATTTTATCTTTATCTCATCCTCACCCCTACATATTATGAGGGTGGTGGGGAAATAATAGAGAAAAAATCTTTGTTTTCTCTTATACCCAAGTTCAAATTTCATTTTTAAACAAGTTGTTTCCTTCTAGATCCAAGTTCAAATTTCATTTTTCCATATGTTTGTTTTATATCATGAAGAACTAACATGAATAACATTGAAAATATTATCCTTAAAAAAAGGAAAAGAATAATGTATTCATAAACTCTAATGATCTAATGATATACATTTTTTATTAACAATTAAGTGAGGGTTTTGAATAATAACAACATTAACACTGTCAAAACTAACAAGAATACTATATAACCACCATGGAAGAACTTCAATGTGAAAGAAATGTATAACAATCAAATTTACCAGTGTTGTGCTTGTTCATTGGTTCACCTTAAGTTTTTTCTCAATTGATATCCATTATAAGCATGTGTAACAACTTCTCATCCATCTTCTCTTTTGGTAATTTTTTCAATTAGAAATTGTTGAACTTCTCATCTTGCATTTTGCAATTGGTCTAACTGAAATTCTGAATGCTTTGTTAGTAATAACCCCTAAGTTTGTAATATTTTTGTTGATTGTTAATATTTTTTTTATTAGTATTTTGATGTGATTCATCTCATGATATGATATGTTCAATTAGATGATTAATGAACGAAATTGTTATCATTTCTTTTTTATCAATATTTTGATGTGATTCATCTCATGATATGCTATGTTCAATTGGATGATTAATGAACGAAATTGTTATCATTATTCATTATAAGCATGTGTAACAACTTCTCATCCATCTTCTCTTTTGGTAATTTTTTCAATTAGAAATTGTTGAACTTCTCATCCATCTTGTATTTTGGTAATTGGTTCAACCGGAAATTCTTGAATGCTTTGTTAGTAACTAATAACCTCTAAGTTTGTGGCTTAAGATTGTTAATTATTTTTTATCAAGATTTTTGATGTGATTCATCTCATGATATGATATGTTCAATTAGATAATTAATGAACGAAATTGTTATCATTTCTTTTTTATCAGTATTTTAATGTGATTCATTTCATGATATGCTATGTTCAATTGGATGATTAATGAACGAAATTGTTATCATTTCTTTTTTATCAGTATTTTGATGTGATTCATCTCATGATATGCTATGTTCAATTAGATGATTAATGAGTGAAATTATTATCATTTCTTTTTTATCAATATTTTGATGTGATTCATCTCATGAAATGTTATCTTCAATTGAATGATTAATGAACTAATGCCTTTGAAATTTCATATAGTTTAAACTATATTTCAATTACTACCACTTCCTCCAAGTTAGGAACTTACTTTTATTTTCTAAACATATCAATATAATATAATATCTCTTTTTGCTTATTCTTAATTTTTTTTCAAGATTTTATCTCCCATTATTCTAGGGAGAAGGTAAACCCTAATTTACTAAGACTTTCACCTTTTCTATAAAACATTTTACTTCTCGTAAATTTCTTTGACCTATTATTTTTTATATACTTACTTTGGCAGCATTATTTTTACACATTTTACTTCTTGGCATATTATTTTTTATGAAGGGCATGGCTTCCATTGCCATGTGATTTCTATTGTTTATTCTCATTTTATCAATTGTTTCAGAGTTAATTGGATTTATATTAAAAATTCATGGAATTCCTAGATCCAAACACTTTATCAATAATGCCATTTTTTTCTAATTCTAGGCACTTATTTTCCTTCCTGGCATATTATTTTTTATCAAGGACGTGGCTTTCATTACCATGTGATTTCTATTGTTTATTCTCATTTTTTCAACTGCTTCAAAGTTGACTGGACTTATATTAAAAATTCATGGAATTCCTAGATGCGAGCACTTTATCAACAATGTAATTTTTTTTTATATTCGAGGCACTTCTTTTCCTACGGATAACTAGAGCAAATATATCATGTACAATTGTTTATTCTCATTTTTCCAATTGATTAAGAGGTTGTTTGACTGACTTACATAGAAGGTTCATGGAATTCCTAGATGCAAGCATTTTATCAAAAGTGCCAATTTTTTTTTTATTCTAAGCACTTATTTTCCTACTAATTTTATCAAAAGTGTCATTTTTTTTTTATTCTAAGCACTTCTTTTCCTACATGTACTAATTTTATCAAAAGTGCCAATTTTGTATTCTAAGTACTTCTTCAACCTGACAATATAATACATTGTAATGCAATGCAGCTATAACATAACACATTGCAAATGCAAATGTGTTATAATATAACACATTGTTATAACACATTGCAGAGAAAATATATTATGTAGAATTCAAACATTTGCTCCATTTTTTTCATCTAGCTTTGTGTATTTCAATTACTTTAGCATTTGAATTTTAGAGTTCAATTCTTCAACCTATTTTGAAATTTCTACATTTTTTTATTTTTTTATGTAGCTTTGTGTATTTCAATTTAACTATTCAACCTATTTTGAGGATAAATTTATTTTTTATTTGAAATTCCTATTTATTATTATTTATTTTAAGGAATTAAGCTCAACAATTTCATTTTGTGAACCAATGATTAGAGTATTAATTGAGTTATCATTTTTAGTGAACACATCACTTAGATCTTGTAGTGGTTTTTGTAATGTTTTTATGTGATTTTCGAGGAGGTTTTGCTTCACTATGAGAGTCTCGTTCTTAACACTCAAAGACTTCTTGGGAGGGACAACATCCTCTACCTCAAAAATATTTTAGGAAATCATCACCTTTCAAAGAAAGCTTGGCTTGGAGATCCTTAATCATCACCTTTCATGTACCCTTGAAAAACTCCCTTCAATGTCTCCTTATGGAGCCTAACTTGATCCTTTGGTGGAATTTGAGACAAATCAAGGGTTATAGTAGTGGCATCATAATCTAGTGGACATATATAATTTTTGTTTTGTTGACATTAGGTTTTAGAGCTGCTATGAATAAATCCATCTTTTAGAACCTATGGATGCCAAAATCTCTACTAGGCAAGGTCAATGTTGATTAGTGGTGGTTGATTCCTTCTTTTCCATTTCTTATTGTTATCTCTTTTCTCTTGGAACTTGGTAAGATAATTTAAGGACTGTCACTGTTGTGATACTCTATGGATACTAAGTTGAGGTTGGGGAATAATCTAAGAACATGTGGTTGGGTGAATGAAGTAGGAGTGAATGGACTATACAAAGAAGAAAACCCAAGGAGGCTTATTGGCAAGGTTGATGTACATCATGGAGGGGGAAAGTGAGAAACTCACATTTTTAAGCAATTAAGGGCATAGTCAATAAAAAAGTATGAGATGGGTAAAACACGCGAGTTAGCAGTTAACAAGATATTAGAAAAAATTGTAGGAAGAGGAGCCATAGGAGATTGAACTTTCGTGGACATGATAGGTGTTTGAAATTTTAATATATCATCTTGCATCATATTTTGTAATCACGCCCAAATTTTAGGATTTCTACCTAGGTGGTATTCATTAAGGTTTGTAATTGAGAAAATAACATTGGTATTTGGGAAATGCCCCCAATGCCCTTCACTATTATTGACTATTTCTTACTTTCAGGGGCTTTGTTTGGTGGATTCACACCCCATGATCCATTGAGAGATTTTGGAAGGCCTAGTTATGATTTGAGTGGAAGGATGTTAGAGACATAGGACATGTGCTTTTACTTTTCAAAACATTGTGCAAAAAAACCCTACACCAAAATCACATATTTTGGTTGAGTAGAATACATACATACATCATTTAAATATACACATATTTTCCTTGAGTATATATTCATTTGTCATATGAGCATTGTTTTATTGACTTACAATCTTATATTCTAGAGAACTTAATTTAGTTAGGAACCATAGTGAATTCCTAGTCACCTAGGTGTTCTCTTAGGCTTCATGACCTACCTCCTTTACTTGGGAGCATTCCTACTATTTTGTTTCTCCAGTAAGACCAATAGGATCTCCCTCACACCCACCCTTCAATGCGACATTGTTAGGTTGATATTTACTAGGATCCTTCTTATTAATCACATCGCCTACAAAATCACCTTCTTGGAACTCCACCTCGCCAAGTTTGAACACAAACTAGTATTCTCAAATGATGAATGTGCCACCACCACCACCCCCACCAATATCATTCTCACCTCACCACCACATACTTGACCCTATTATATATGGCTAGTTTCACCCTCCTTGACTTTTGGACTAAGCTCACCAATGATCCTATCTTGCATGATCTCTTAGCCACCCATGTCAACCAAGCTACCCTTCAATATTCCAAAATTTTAGAGGTGATTAGGTGAATATCCAACCAATCACTCTCATGACCTTTCATCTATGGAAAATTAATCCAACATCATTGATGATATTGCACACCTCAGGTTATTTCAAAGAACCCTCATTAGGCCATCAACCGTGTGGTATATCAATGAAGCAATTAGGTCACATGAAAACTTTACATAATTTGCCAATGCATTTTTACCTTCTTCAAGTTACCAATGCATCATGACATATGGTTGGAAAATCCTTACTAATTCTTGATGAACACCATCTACCCATATAGTGGTTCACATCCACAAGTGGTGTCAGTGGTGTAGTTTCCATAAGGTAGCTAAAGAAACCCTCTTGATTTCACTGGTTTTTGAAACTTACCCTTGATCACCAAAGACATGGCCACCACCATGCCCTCATGAGGTCATTCTCAAGGAGCAACATTTTGACCTAATGCATGCCTAATTAGGTTATTTATACATGGTCATCCTGACACCCCTCACCTTCACCCTTTTGAAAAAGATAGTCCTGATGCATCGCATGTAGTGGATAGTGTTATTGGGTCTATGGCTCACATTACTGACCCATATGGTCACACAACCCCATATGCAACCAATCATTATGGTAACCATTATGATGAGGCTAGAATCTCCTAAAGTTGCACTAGTACCTCATATGCTCAACCCACATATGGGCATTACAACATGCTTTACACTGCTCCCAACAACCCACATGGTGGACCACATCCATCGCACTCATGTACTAGCTTGCTCCCCTTAGGAGGGAATGCTTCATAACGCATGCACGCCCCTTCATGAAATGGTCCAAATTTTAATGGAGGTGCTTCCACATCTTACAATTCACATAACCATATGGGGCCCCTCACAGGCCAATCCCTACAACCCACTCCCTTTTCCTTCATCGATTGTTGTAGCACCAAAATATTCCACATAGAATGTTGGTGTCAACATTGTCCAACCTTCACATGCCCAACAAACTCAAACATTTGAGAAACTAAACATGGTAAATCCTATATATTTTAAAATTTTATGGGATGATTTTTTTAATATATATATTTATTTATTTATTTTAATGTTGAAGTTTTATATTTAATATATATGATGATGATGATTAACGTCCACTAAGACTTAATTGGTCTATCCAAATTTAAGAGGGTAAGTGATTACTTGTGATTTTTTAGAATTTTGTTTCTGTGCTCGAAAAGCATTAAGAGAAACTTTCCAAAATCACCATACTTTTGTTGAGTCACCATAAGTGATTATATATTAGTGTTGAAATTTTATAAATTTTATGTTTAATTGAAATGTTTTATTTTATTTTTATTTTTTTATATGTAATTATAAAATAATAAATATATATTATAAAATATTTAAATGGAATAAAACCTATGTATATTTTGTGTTCGAGACAGAAAAATATATATATGTGCTACAAGACATCACAAATTTAATATAATATATTGAGTGTTGGGGATATATAAATTCATCATAAACATTGTAGTTGTTTCCAGCATAATAAGTTATATTATATAGTATTATGGACAGTCATTACATTTGCCAATTCTGAAAAAAAGATGAACTTTAGGGAATTGAAGCAAGATTTGTCTTACTTTGGTTCTGTAAAGAGATTAGATTGATATTTCAGATTAAGAAGGTGATTGAATAGGAATTTTTTCAAACATTCAATACCCAATCCAAGTCACTAATATATGATTGTTTTCACAATGCTCCAGGTTGGGATGGTAGATGTTGCAAGAAACTTGTTTCTTTGGCATGGAATTTTTGCTTCTTGTAACATTGTTGCTAAAAATAAGATATTTAAATCACTAGAAACCCATCATACAAAATCCATGTTTTGAGCTACAACAGATTTAGATTAAGTGCAATACAAAAATAATGGATGAGAAGAATGATCAAATTGTCCAATCATCAATTTCCATGATTGTCAAAACTCAAGATATATGCCCAGAATATCCCCAAAATATACTCAGAAAATATTTGAAATCTTCCTAGAACATCCTCAAAATTCGTCCAAAATGTCATTGCTTTAAAAGTCTAGGGGGCAGAAAGAAAACCCTTAGTCCTCGATGAAGTCCCCAAATTCAGGTAAGTGGGTTTTTTGGGGGAATGGATCCTCGTGCAACATAAAACTATCCATTCATAATTGTTGTTATTTAAAAAATTATTTATAACTTATACTATAATTACACTAACAATAACCATAATATCAAAACCTTTTATCACTTATAACTTTATAAATAAATATATTTATTATAAAAATTGAAATTCTACAAAATATTTTTTAATTTATATTTATTATTAAGTTAAATATTACTTTCACTAATATTTATTAAAATATCATAATAAAAATATTAAAACATTATTAAAAAAAACTAAGATAGTAATAATAATTTTTAACCCAATAAGAAATGATAATGCAAGAGCAAAAAATAATTGAAACAATGACCATATACCTATGAGAGAGTTCCTCGTAGGATGCCTTCAACCATGCAATTCACAAATCTCCCATTTTTTCAATTAGGATTTCCATAAGCATTGGAGTGAGTGAAATTAGTGTGTTAATGAATCTTTAGAGGAAAGAGTAAGGTTGTACTAATGAGTAAAGAAAGAGTAAACTTAAATTTCCCATGAGAGAGTTCTTCCTTGTAGGATGCCTTTAACCATGCAATTCACAAATCTCCCACTTTTTCAATTAGGATTTGCATAAGCATTGGAGTGAGTGCAATTAGTATGTTAATGAATGTTTAAAGGATAGTGTAAGGTTGTATTAATGTAAGTTTAAAAATCTTAAAATTGGGATGCCTTTAACCATGCAATTCACAAATCTCTCACTTTTTCAATTAAGATTTGCATAAGCATTGGAGTGAGTGCAATTAGTATGTTAATGAATGTTTAAAGGAAAGTGTAAGGTTGTATTAATGTAAGTTTAAAAATCTTAAAATTTCACCTCATGGGATGCCTTTAACCATGCAATTCACATATCTCTCACTTTTTCAATTAGGATTTGCATAAGCATTGGAGTGAGTGTAATTAGTATGTTAATGAATGTTTAAAGGAAAGAGTAAAGTTGTACTAATATAAATTTAAAATTTTTAAAATTAGGGAAATAAAGAATTCTTCAACATTTATATTAATATAATATTTTTTTATAAATTATTATATAATAAATTGATATTTAAAAAAATTTAAGGATATTAAAATCTTATATTAATCTTATATTTTTTTATAAATTATTATATAATAAATTGATGTTTAAAAAAAATAAAGAATGTTAAAATCTCTAGTGTATAGAATTAAAATGTAAAGTATAATTAGAATGTAATTTGAGTAGTTTAAAGGAAAAGTTGAGGTGGGGTGTTGGGAATAATATAGAAAACTTAAGGGGTGGGAGTGGGGGGAATAATATTATTCCCCTCACCCTCACCTTCATATGATAAGTTTTCTCTACTATTTCCTCCACCTCCACCCTTACCCTCGTATAATAAGTTTTCTATGTTATTCTCGCCACCCCCNGGATAGTCATTACATTTGTCAATTCTGAAAAAAGATGAACTTTAGGGAACTGAAGCAAGATTTGTCTTACTTTGGTTCTGTAAAGAGATTAGATTGATGTTTCAGATTAAGAAGGTGATTGAATAGGAATTTTTTCAAACATTCAGTACCCAATCCAAGTCACTAATATATGATTGGTTTTCACAATGCTAGAGGTTGGGATGGTAGATGTTGCAAGAAACTTGTTTCTTTGGCATGGAATTTTTGCTTCTTGTAACATTATTGCGAAAAATAAGATATTTAAATCACTAGAAACCCAAATAGAAACCCATCATACAAAATCCATGTTTTGAGCTACAATAGATTTAGATTAAGTGCAATACAAAAATAATGGATGAGAAGAATGATCAAATTGTCCAATCATCAATTTCCATGATTGTCAAAACTCAAGATATATGCCCAGAATATCCCCAAAATGTGCCCAAAAAATATTTGAAATCTTCCTAGAACATCCTCAAAATTCGTCCAAAATGTCGTTGCTCTAAAAGTCTAGGGGGCAGAAAGAAAGCCCTTAGTCCCCGATGGAGTCCCCAAATCCAGGTAAGTGGGTTTTTTTGGAGGAATAGATCCCTATGCAACATAAAACTATCAATTCATAATTCATAATTGTTGTTATTTAGAAAAATTATTTATAACTTATACCATAATCACACTAACAATAACCATAATATCAAAACCCTTTATCACTTATAACTTTATAAATAAATATATTTATTATAAAAATTTAAATTCTACAAAATATTTTTTTAATTTATATTTATTATTAAGCTAAATATTACTTTCACTAATATTTATCAAAATGTCATAATAAAAATATTAAAACATTATTAAAAAAAACTAAGATAGTAATAATAATTTCTAACCCAATAAGAAATGATAATGCAAGAGCAAAAAATAATTGAAACAATGACCATATACCTATGAGAGAGTTCCTCGTCCTCGTAGGATGCCTTCAACCATGCAATTCACAAATCTCCCATTTTTTCAATTAGGATTTCCATAAGCATTGGAGTGAGTGCAATTAGTGTGTTAATGAATGTTTAGAGGAAAGAGTAAGGTTGTACTAATGAGTAAAGAAAGAGTAAACTTAAATTTCCTATGAGAGAGTTCCTCCTTGTAGGATGCCTTTAACCATGCAATTCACAAATCTCCCACTTTTTCAATTAGGATTTGAATAAGCATTGGAGTGAGTGCAATTAGTGTGTTAATGAATGTTTAAAGGAAAGTGTAAGGTTGCACTAATGTAAGTTTAAAAATCTTAAAATTTCACCTCCTGGGATGCCTTTAACCATGCAATTCACAAATCTCTCACTTTTTCAAGTAGGATTTGCATAAGCATTGGAGTGAGTGTAATTAGTATGTTAATGAATGTTTAAAGGAAAGAGTAAGGTTGTACTAATGTAAGTTTAAAATTCTTAAAATTAGGGAAATAAAGAATTCTTCAACATTTATATTAATATAATATTTTTTTATAAATTATTATATAATAAATTGATGTTTAAAAAAATAAAGGATATTAAAATCTTATATTAATATAAGATTTTTTTATAAATTATTATATAATAAATTGATTAAAAATAAATAAAGAATATTAAAATTTCTAGTGTATAAAATTAAAATGTAAAGTATAATTAGAATGTAATTTGAGTAGTTTAAAAGAGAAGTTGAGGTAGGGTGTTGGGAATAATATAGAAAACTTAAGGGGTGGGAGTGGGGGGAATAATATTATTCCCCTCACTCTCATCCTCGCCCTCACCTTCATATGATAAGTTTTCTCTACTATTTCCCCCACCTCCACCTTTACCCTCATATAATAAGTTTTCTCTCTTATTCCCGCCACCCCCACCCACATATAATAAGTTTTATCTATTATTCCCCTCACCCTCACCCTCATCCTCACCCTCATATATATATATATGAGGGTGGGGTGGGGGAAATAATAGAGAAAACTTTGTTTCCTTCTATACCCAAGTTCAAATTTCATTTTTAAACAAGTTGTTTCCTTCTAGATCCAAGTTCAAATTTCATTTTTCCACATGTTTGCTTTATATCATGAAGAACTAACATGAATAACATTGGAAATATTATCCTTAAAAAAAGGAAAAGAATAATGTATTCATAAACTCTAATGACCTAATGATATACAATTTGTATTAACAATTAAGTGAAGGTTCTAAATAACAATTAAGTTTGTAATATTTTTGTTGATTGTTAACATTTTTTTTTTATTAGTATTTTGATGTGATTCATCTCATGATATACTATGTTCAATTAGATGATTAATGAACCAAATTGTTATCATTATTTTTTTTATTAGTATTTTGATGTGATTCATCTCATGATATGCTATGTTCAATTGGATGATTAATGAACGAAATTGTTATCATTTCTTTTTTATCAGTATTTTGATGTGATTCATCTCATGATATGCTATCATTTCTTTTTTATCGGTATTTTGATGTGATTCATCTCATGATGTGCTATGTTCAATTGGATGATTAATGAACGAAATTGTTATCATTTCTTTTTTATCAGTATTTTGATGTGATTCATCTCATGATATGCTATGTTCAATTGGATGATTAATGAACGAAATTGTTATCATTTCTTTTTTATCAGTATTTTGATGTGATTCATCTCATGATATGCTATGTTCATTTGGATGATTAATGAACGGAATTTTTATCATTTCTTTTTTATCAGTATTTTGATGTGATTCATCTCATGATATGCTATGTTCAATTGGATGATTAATGAAAGAAATTGTTATCATTTCTTTTTTATCAGTATTTTGATGTGATTCATCTCATGATATGCTATGTTCAATTGGATGATTAATGAAAGAAATTTTTATCATTTCTTTTTTATCAGTATTTTTATGTGATTCATCGCATGATATGCTATGTTCAATTGGATGATTAATGAACGAAATTGTTATTATTTCTTTTTTATCAATATTTTGATGTGATTCATCTCATGATATGCTATCTTCCATTGAAGGATTAATGAACAAAACACATGTGGTTTTGAAATATATATAGTTTAAACTATACTTCAATTACTTTCAATACCTCCTCTAGGTTAGGAATTTGCTTTTTATTTTCTAAACATATCAATATAATATAATATCTCTTTTTGCTTATTCTTAAGTTTTTTTCAAGATTTTATCTCCCATTATTATAGGGAGAAGGTAAACCCTAATTTACTAAGACTTTCACCTTTTCTATAAAACATTTTACTTCTCGTACATTTCTTTGACCTATTATTTTTTAGGTAACACATTTTACTTCTTGGCATATATTTTTTTTTATGAAGGACATGGCTTCCATTGCCATGTGATTTCTATTGTTTATTCTCATTTTATCAATTGCTTTAGAGTTAATTGGATTTATATTAAAAATTCATGGAATTCCTAGATGCAAACACTTTATCAATATTGCCATTTTTTTTTTAATTCTAGGCACTCCTTTTCCTTCCTGGCATATTATTTTTTATCAAGGACGTGGCTTTCATTACCATGTGATTTCTATTGTTTATTCTCATTTTTCTAGATGCGAGCACTTTATCAATAATGTAATTTTTTTTATTCGAGGTACTTCTTTTCATATATCATGTACAATTGTTTATTTTCATTTTTCCAATTGCTTAAGAGGTTGTTTGACTAACTTATATAGAAGGTTCATGGAATTCATAGATGCAAGCATTTTATCAAAAGTGCCATTTTTTTTATTCTAAGCACTTATTTTCCTACATGTACTAATTTTATCAAAAGTGCCAATTTTTTTATTCTAAGTACTTCTTTTCTTAACTCGATAAGTAGAGAAAATATATTATGTAGAATTGAAACATTTGTTTGAATTTACATTTTTTTTTTTTTTATCTAGCTTTGTGTATTTAAATTACTTTAGCTTTCAATTCTTCAACCTATTTTGAATTTACATTTTCTTTTATTTTATTTTATGTAGCTTTGTGTATTTCAATTTAACTCTTCAACCTATTTTGAGGACAAATTTATGTTTTACTTGAACTTTCAAGTTTATTATTATTTATTTTAAGGAATTAAGCTCAACAATTTCATTTTGTGAACCAATGATTAGAGTATTAATCGAGTTATCATTTTTAGTGAACACGTCACTTAGATCTTGTAGTGGTTTTTGTAATGTTTTCATGTGATTTTCGAGGAGGTTTTGCTTCACTATGAGAGTCTCGTTCTTAACACTCAAAGACTTCTTGGGAGGGACAACATCCTCTACCTCAAAAATATTTAGGGAATCATCACCTTTCAAAGAAATCTTGGCTTGGAGATCCTTAATCATCACTTTTCATGTACCCTTGAAATACTCCCTTCAATGTCTCCTTATGGAGACTAACTCGATCCTTTGGTGGAACTTGAGACAAATCAAGGGTTATAGTAGTGGCATCATAATCTAGTGGACATATATGATTTTTGTTTTGTTGACATTAGGTTCTAGAGCTGTTATGAATAAATCCATCTTTTAGAACCTATGGATGGCAAAATCTCTACTAGGCAAGGTCAATGTTGATTAGTGGTGGTTGATTCCTTCTTTTACATTTCTTATTGTTATCTCTTTTCTCTTGGAACTTGGTAAGATAATTTAAGGACTACCGATGTTGTGATACTCTATGGGTACTAAGTTGAGGTTGGGGAATAATCTAAGAACATGTGGTTGGGTGAATGAAGTAGGAGTGAATGGACTATACAGAGAAGAAAACCCAAGGAGACTTATTGGCAAGGTTGATGTACATCATGGAGGGGGGAAGTGAGAAACTCACATTTTTAAGCAATTAAGGGCATAGTCAATAAAAAAGTATGAGATGGGTAAAGCACGCGAGCTAGCAGTTAACAAGATATTAGAATAAATCGTAGGAGGAGGAGCCATAGGAGATTGAACTTTAGTGGACATGATAGGTGTTTGAACTTTTAATATATCATCTTGCATCATATTTTGTAATCATGCCCAAATTTTAGGATTTCTACCTAGGTGGCATTCACGGGCTATGTTTGTACTTGAGAAAAATAACATTGGTATTTGGGAAATGCCCCCAATGCCCTTCACTATTATTGACTATTTCTTACTTTCAGGGGCCTTGTTTGGTGGCTTCACACCCCATGATCCATTGAGAGATTTTGGAAGGCCTAGTTATGATTTGAGTGGAAGGATGTTAGAGTCATGGGACATGTGCTTTTACTTTTCAAAACATTGTGCAAAAAAACCCTACATCAAAATCACATATTTTGGTTGAGTAGAATACATACATACATCATTTAAATATACATATATATTCCTTGAGTATATAATCATTTGTCATATGAGCATTGTTTTATTGGCTTACCATCTTATATTCTAGAGAACTTAATTTAGTTAGGAACCATAGTGAATTCCTAGTCACCTAGGTGTTCTCTTAGGCTTCATTACCTACCTCCTTTACTTGGGAGCATTCCTACTATTTTGTTTCTCCAGTAAGACCAATAGGATCTCCCTCACACCCACCCTTCAATGCGACATTGTTAGGTTGATATTTACTAGGATCCTTCTTATTAATCACATCGCCTACAAAATCACCTTCTTGGAACTCCACCTCGCCAAGTTTGAACACAAACTAGTATTCTCAAATGATGAATGTGACACCACCACCACTATTGTTTCCACCACCACCACATACGCTTGACCTATTATATATGGCTAGTTTGAATCTCCTTGACTTGACGAAGCTCACCAATGATCCTATCTTGGATGATCTCGCTTAGCCACCCATGTCAACCAAGCTACCCTTCGATATTCCAAAATTTTAGAGGTTATTTGGTGAAGATCCAACCAATCACTTCATGACCTTTCATCTATGGTGCTCATCCAACATCATTTATGATATTGTGCAACTCAGGTTATTTCAAAGAACCCTCATTAGGCCATCAACTGTGTGGTTTATCAATGAAGCAATCAGGTCACATGAAAACTCTACATAATTTGCCAATGCATTTTTTACCTTCTTCAAGTTACCAATGCATCATGACATATGGTTGGAAAATCCTTACTAATTCTTGATGAAAACCATCTACCCATATAGTGGTTCACATCCACAAGTGGTGTCAGTGGTGTAGTTTGCATAAGGTAGAAGTTAAAGAAAAACTCCTCTTTGATTGGTTTTTGAAATCCCTATTACCCTTAATCACCAAAGACATGGCCACCACCATGCCCTCATGAGGCCATTCTCAAGGAGCACCATTTTGACCTAATCCATGCCTAATTAGGTTATTTATACATGGTCATCCTGACACCCCTCACCTTCACCCTTTTGAAAAAGATACTCCTGATGCATCGCATGTAGTGGATAGTGTTATTGGGTCTATGGCTCACATTACTGACCCATATGGTCACACAACCCCATATGCAACCAGTCATTATGGTAACCATTATGATGAGGCTAGAATCTCCTAAAGTTGCACTAGTACCTCGTATGGTCAACCCACATATGGGCATTACAACATGCTTTACATTGTTCCCAACAACCCACATGGTGGACCACATCCATCGCACTCATGTCCTAGCTTGCTCCCCTTAGGAGGGAATGCTTCATAACGCATGCACGCCCCTTCATGAAATGGTCCAAATTTTAATGGAGGTGCTTCCACATCTTACAATTCACATAACCATATGGGGCCCCTCATAGGCCAATCCCTACAACCCACTCCCTTTTCCTTCATCGATTGTTGTAGCACCAAAATATTCCACATAGAATGTTGGTGTCAACATTGTCCAACCTTCACATGCCCAACAAACTCAAACATTTGAGAAACTAAACATGGTAAATCCTACAAATATGAAAAACAAGGAAAAGATGAAAGGGAAGAACAAAGTGCAAAACCCACCTCAAGCACTATGCAGTAATGCCCCCAACATAGGAAATAACATTTGGGGCAACACCAACCTAGGAAACTATAACCAAAATCTTGGCAACAAAAATCAACCAAAATAAGGAAAAGCAATGGTCTTAGGACCTTGTGCATTATGTGGTGAGTTTGGTCATTACGCTCACCATTACCCCCAAATCACTAAATACCAAGGGAAATGATGTACAACCAAGGGTTTAATCCCCTACCTGAGACTAATACCCTCAACATCCATTTCCCACCCTACTGCAACAAGAGGTCTTGCTCAACCCTTTCCCTCAACAAAGGATGGTTGCTAACTAGCATGAGACCCACAACTCTTCCCAACCATCAGGATCGTATCAGTGATGTCCCGTGATGATTTGTATGGCCATCCAACACTACCCACGAGATTTTGTTGCCTCATAAACCATCATTGAGGATGAATTTAACCTCTAACAACAATGAATTACATAATTCATATGAAAATATAAAATGGCAACATAAATAACAATGCATATTATAAATTATTACATTACCCATTTAATAAATGCATTGGAAAAACAAGAAAAAATCATTCCACAAGAAGTCAACCATGAATACTTATTTGCCAATAAATCCTTGTCCATCAAACTAGTTGTTGAGGAGTTATTTTCCATCCATTTATAGGAATCATCTATGGATTCCACCCCCAAGCCAGACCATGATACCCCCATGGGAAAGGAATCTTCTATGGGGCTCTAGTCTAACTTAACCCAACCCATTACTCTCACGACAAGCCTTCTACTCATTATAGAGCTCTCCAATCTCCCATCTAGCCATCAAACCAAATATGACACTTTGTTCCACTACCCCACTCAACACAAGGAAGACATACGATTTCTCTACTCAGTGGTCCCTCAGAGTATTCTTCCCTTCTAGTGTTCTTCAATGTGCAAAAAGATCCCAATTTGTTGTAACCTAGGGCATAATACACTTCATCTCAAGATAGTAAATGAGAAGCAACAACATGGTTGTAGGTCTAAAGGTATTGCTTCAACTATTGTGGACATTCCCAGGCACAAAATCTCTCTCAAACTATTCCACTATCTTCCACATTTTTAGCAACAAACTACCCCAACTTCTATGGAATCTTACCAACTCCAAGCACATGGGAAACTCTTGCCAAAAAACCCATAACAACCATGACATCTAGGGAAAAACATCACCCTAACATGGATTTTATCCCCTCCCCGTGCCCATAAATGGGTGAATAATGATAATGATTATTGAATGCATGGAAAAAACAATGGAAGACATTTTCTTGCATGAGATCTACTCTCTTCTGAAGGATATGAAACTTTTACTTAGTATGCACCCACAAGTGAAATATTGATGAGATAACTTGTAAGGAACCATGGGTAAAAGAGGGAAGTACTTCCAAAGGACAATGACAAGTTCAAATCACCTAACAATCCCCTTTCCTTCGTGTGGTATGATAGTCCCTTTGTTGCTCCCTCAAGCAACCATTTTGGTGGATATTCTATTATTAAGTGTTTTCCTTTTTATACATGCATGTACATATACATGATAATTTCATGGGAAATATACCCACCACATTATAAACCTATTCCACCACTTGGATTCCTACAAATTTCCCAGTTGGGCCTTAGCCTTGAGCTCCACACTAAGAATGTTTACAATGCAACACGGGATCATCGCAATGCAATCCACATGGCCTAGCTTTCATCTCATAAACCACATCATATAAAAAATACATGATTTATTACATTACAATTCAAGGGTCAAAACTAGGATATTACAGTATCCTCCTCCAAATCTTGCTCAACGGAGAGATCCTTCCTATCAAAACATCTACATGAAGTTGGCGGAGATTCACCTTCAAACTCACAAGTAATGCCATCTCCCAATCTATACAATGCCTTACCCCTCATAGGGGCTAGTCAGGAATCCCCATCTTACATTGAGATGAGCCTGGGTATTTTCAAGGATTCTAGGTTACTTGGGGCATACCATGGTGCACCATCCTAAGTCCCTCTCATAGGATCTACTCTTATATGCATGATTACATCAGTCATATAGGATATGCTCCTAAATGTAACCATCTTCTGGTTATGTATTGTATGGTTATGGTTATGTATTGTATAACTATGGTTATGTAATATATGGTAAGGTCATGCTTTTTCACTAATGTTGAGGAACACAATATTCATGTTTAACTTTTTAGTTCATCTAATTTGGACATGGATGGCATCAACAAAATGAAGATAATACATGGAAACCCTACAAAAAATATGATTGCATGTGCATCGACACTGCTATAAATAGGGTAATCACTTCAATTTGTTTTGTAGGATGCTCATTGTGGTTCATTAAAACTTTCAAGTTTATTGTGCCCAAGACAAGGAGAATAATAATGGTAGGTAAGGGAATTTGCATTAAATGTAGTGATATTTTATGCTTGTGTTGCTCATTATCAACATTGGTAAATGGTTGGCTCGATCGATGTACTACTTTATTATTCTAATTGTCCTTATTATTCATTCTCTCTTCCCTACAATGGGAGGATATATATATTTGAAATGTTTGGTGATGTTAATGAATATGTATGTGATGCATGTGGAAGAGGCAGAAGGTTGAATGTGCAAGACCTTAAGTGGCAAGTTCAAAGAATATTTTTTCAACAACACCAATTGAAAAAATGATTACCCAACAAAGTGATCTCCCATATGTATTGGTGATTTCAGTGTCATAAACCAAAGTGTTTTTGCTACAAGTCTTGCTCTTGATATGCAATTATAATTATAATAATAGTAAGAACTACTATTGTCATAGTGTAATCGAGTTATATTTTCAATCAATTGAAAGTGTTGTCATCCATAAACTAGTAAACCCATTAACATAGACTAGCGCACCTAACCGAGGGGATTTGAATTGGGCACCTATTGACATGAAACTAGCCAAATGCCCAACAACATTGGCTACAACTAATTGAGCTACCCCCTTTGGATTTGTGAGTGTTTTCGTTGGTTCTCTAATTGATATCATCTTGTGGGTGCTTTGCCAAACATTTTGTTTAATGGATTATATTCATAAGTTAAAAAATTCAAGTTCTAATCCTTTTTTGTGTTGAGCTTTATTGCTATATTAAAAATAAAAAATAAAAGAGTTAGCTTCTAATGCCAGAAAAAATCCTAATGCCATACATAAAAAGAATAAAGTTCTAGTTAAGTGTACTTTGTTGGTTGCTTATCATATTTATAAATGAAAGACAATTACATCTCCATATACACAGAAAATAAATGAGTTAGATATCTTTCCAAGGACTTGAATTAAGTGTTTTAGTTGGAAGAAAATATTATGAACTAATTACACCATAAGGTATTCCTATAAGAGATTGCAATGTTCCTGACTTGACTAGTCTAGGAAATGTTGCTAATGTGTGTAGGATCAATGGTTTACAGCGTATAAATGATCATACAAATAATAAATGCAACAAATGACTGCAAATTTTGTATTATGATATCTCTGTGGATTACAAAAATGGCCAAATGCGGCTGAATAAACTGAGAATACTCGACTAGATCAACAGACAAAGGATCTTAGCCGGAATACAAATAAGCAACTAAAGATAATACCCGGAATATGGGAGCACTGTGGAATCAATGGATGTGTTGGGACTATGGCAGCTCTCACGGTAACTGCTCGAAGTATGGAAAGTTCCCCTGAGAGCTGTACTTTTCGGAATGGCTTGGAAACTGCCCCAAATGATGCGCCCTACTCTAGTCCTTAGTACTGGCATCTGTCGGACCCCTCTGCTGATGAGTCTGGACCCTGGATGGATACCCCTGGGGGAATGTGCCCCTCTTCTTCTGGCAAAATGTGTCCTGGTGATTCCACCGTCGGAATCAGACGATATATGTCTCAAAACGACAGCCTTGGTCTACTGGGAAATGGGTCGGAAGGGTTTCCCTGAATTTGGTCTGATGCTCGCTCTGGAACCCCAAATCTGCTCGCAAAAAGTGTCGCACGTCCAATTCTGGACCCTGGATGGATACCCCTGGGGGAATGCGCCCCTCTTCTTCTGGAAAAATGCGTCCTAGTGATTCCACCGTCGGAATCGGACGATATATGTCTCAAAACGAAATGTCGTCTTTTCTATGTCCTGCTCTCGGATGTTGATCTGGTGATATCCAGAGCGTAGAACAATTTTTGAGAAGAAAACTGCCCCATGCAGTTCATCCATCAACTCGTCAATGTGTGGGA